>JAQZBX010009831.1:0-45335 GCA_029593785.1 Cabassous unicinctus
TCCCTGTCATAAGGTATCAGCTGGGTGCCTGAGAACCCAGTGGATCACTCTCTGGATCACTTCTTTAAGAATTGGAAATTGAACCAAGGACCATTTATATGCAAGGTGGGAATTACTTCATTTAGCTAAACTGATTCCACAGGTTAATTAGGCTCTATCTGGCTCTATCTGCCCCCTTTTCTTCAGGCGTGTTAGATTTCTAGTTTGCATTGCCCTGCTGATTAGGTGCTTGTCTCTGCCCCATCTCTAATCTAGTTCTTCTCTCTCCCTGGGAGGCTCGGTGTGACTGCCTGCCTGAGTAGATCTTCTTCCCCTCTCCATGTCATGTTGAGTCAGGGTTCCTTCTGAGATTCAAAGAGAGTTCAGCTGGCCAAACTCACTGCAAAAGACATCACTCTCCGTCCACTGTCAGACCCCTCTTGCTCCCAGGGAATGCTCCTTCCCATTCTATGGGCAACAGTGAGCCAGGGGCTCCACTAAGCCTACTTGATGTGTGTAGTTTCCACCCAAAGGAACAAGCAACTCACAGTTTTCCTTTGGCTTCTTTATCTTTCTGGTACCCTCCTGGATGACTCAGAGCACCTTCTCATTCTATATATATCCAAGACAGCTCCTTAAGATAGGTCCTTGCCATTTTTCTGCTCTTTTTTTGTGAGAGAGTCAGACTCTGCCTATCTACTTTGATGTCATTTTCCCAGAAGTCTGGCATCATTTCTTGATAGAGGTCCACACAATAGATAATAAAATATAAAACTCCCATCCTGGGGAGTCCTGATACTTTCTTAAATAAAATGGCAAAAATCTCTGGAATATTACAGGCAGTGCCCAATAAAAGAAAACAGGCCATAGGCCAAACCCTCAATCTCAATGCCTGTACTTAGAGAATGTTATTCCTGTAAAAAATTAAATAGTCTAATTATAATTAATGCCTAAGAACTACCTACTGAAACCTCTTTGTTACTCAATTGTGGCCTCTTTCTAACCCAAACTCAGCAAATAAACTTAATACCAACCCCTGATGTTTGTCATGACTCCTAAGAATAAGCCTCCCTGGCACTGAGGGTTTATTACCAAGTGCCATTCAGCAATGCATGGAAAAATAGATCTTGACAAAAAGTGGGAAGTATTAATTTAAAAAAAAAAAATTTTAAGGCTAAGAGATTTCAAAGTGTGTAGGGAAATCATTACAGAGGTTATACTTATACAGGTCTCAGGAAGATTTCATTAAATGCCACAGTAATCTTAACCTCAAACAGAAGTTCTAAGGCAACTAGTTCTAAAGCCTGAAGGCTCTAAGGCAAGGTGCACAGCTGCAGGAAACCAACATCTTTTCAGGAGGCCCTATTTGGAAATTTATGGGAGTCTATTTCCTCCATATAATTGAGATAGAATAATTCATATATTTCCACTTCATGATTCTTCTACCTTTGTTATTTGAACCTATAATTATCAATATACCTGTAAGTATATATCAAGAGATTTAAATCTTTGGTCTATTCATATGCTGTTTGAACCTTGAATCTCAACAAAGTTGTGGCCAACACCTACCTTCTAGCTCTTCAGACTTGTCCAGGACAACTAACAAAATGATGATGATGGATCATCTCTATCTTAAAAAACCAAGAGTATCTATAAAGGAAAGCAAAATAGTTTCTTCCATGTCTCCCTTAATATCTAAGCACCCTCTCAATCTGAAGCAGTCAAAGTAGACATCATTCCAAATTGCTGATTATTGAGTAATGAAAAAAATATATGGGGGGAGAGTAACCATGGACCAATGTAGATTTGTTTTTATTATAGATATTATGAGGTAATAGAATAAATTAATAAATTGAAATATTGATATAAAGATAATGATTACCAGAGGTTCAGAAAGGAGAAGGGAAATGAATTGGTGGGACACACAGCATTTTTAGGGCATTTGAATTTTCTATAAAATACAGCAATGATAAACACATCCACTATATATTTGTCAAAGCCTAAAAATGGTACATCACAAAATGTAAACCATATACTATAGACCTTGATTGGTAGCAATTCTTCAATTTGGGTCATCAATGATAACAAATGTATATACATTTTTAAACTTAAAAATATTGAAATATCTCTTTAATACATGAATATGCATCAACAATATGTGAATAGTAAAAGTTGTGAACTTGTAAAACAAACATGTAAAACAACATACAGGACCCCATTCATCACCCTATTGCCAATAGCCTGCATTGTGAAACATTTGTCACCAATTGTGAAAGAGCGTCAGCAAATTATTAATACGACAATGCAAAGTATTAGTGCTGGGGTGCTGCATGGGGATCTTCAATACTTATTTTTTATTCTTATATAATAAACTTTATTTTAAAGAGGTTTAAGATTACACAAAATTTACATCAAAAGTATAAGTGTTTTCCATATGCCCCTCTCTCCATCCCCAAATTTTCCTATTAATAACATTCTTAACATATACTCATGGATCGTTCTCCATGGTAGAACATATGTTGTGTCACAAGACAGGACTCAATAAATTTAAAAAGATTGAAATTATACCAAACACATTCTCTGATCTTAAGGAAATAAAGCTGGAAAACAATAATGGATAGAAAAAAAGGGAAATATATAAATATATGGAGATTAAACAACATACTCAAATAATCAGTGGGTCAAAGAATAAATTTCAAGGAAATTCAGCAAATATGTTGAGCTGAGAGAGAATGAGCACACAACATATCAAAACCAATGGGATGCCACAAAGGCAGTGCTGAGAGGGAAATATATAGCCCTCAATGTTTACAATACAAAATGTTACACAAAAGATATAGCGATTCCCACATGCCCCACTCCCCACACTTCCCACACCCTCCCACATGAACATCCTTCATTAGTGTGGCACATTCATTACAATTGATAAACACATCCTGTGGCTTTGCCATTAAGCATGGACCATAGTTCACATTGTAGTCTACACTCTTTCCCACACAGTTCTGCATGTAGTGTGATGATATAAAATGGCCTATATCTGTCATTGCAACATCATTCAGGACAATACCCAAGTTCCAAAAAGACCCCCATGTTACAACTGTTTTTCCCTCTCCCTGCCCCCAGAGCCTCCAGTGGCCACTGGCTGCACATCAATGTTGTAATTTCTTCCATTGCGCAAATCACAATATGTCAATATTAGAATACCAGTATAGATGCATAAAAGGTATTTCAAAAAACACTGCACCCTTTCTTGATAAACACACTCCAAAATATGAATATAAGGAACGTTTCTCAATATGGTAAAGTGCATATATGAAAAACCTAGAGCTAGCTTAAATGGTGAAAGACAGAAAGCTTTCCCAATGAGGTAATAGACAAGACATGGAAGCCAACTGTCACCACTGTTTTTTCATATTGTGCTAGAGGCTTTAGCTAGAGCAATTATGCTAGATAAAGAAATCAAAGGCACTCAACTAGGAAAGGAAAAATTAAAACTTAAACTATTTGCTGATGATACGATCCTTTATCTGGAAAATCCTGGAAAATCTATAACAAAGCTACCAAAACTAATAAAAGAATTCCCCAAAATGGCAGGATCCATGATTAATACAAAAAATCAATAGTTTCTATACCCTAATGATGTCCATTGTGAGGAGGAAATCAGAAAACAATTCCATTTAAATTAGTGAATAAAATAATAAATATTTAGGAATAAACTTAGGCAAGGACATAAATGGTCTGTATTCAGAAAACCACAAAACTTTGCTAAAAACAACAGAGAAGACTTAAATAAATGGAAGGACATTTCTTGTTCACGAACTGGAAGACTAAATATCATTAAGATGTCATTTCTACCCAAACTAATTTAAGGTTTCAACACAAATCCAACAAAAATCCCAACAGCCTTTTTTGAAGAAATGGAAAAACCAATTGTCAAATTTCTTTGGAAGGGTAAAGTGCATCAAATAGCCAAAAAAATGTTTTTAAAAAGTAGAACAAAGTTGGAGGGCTCTCACTTCCTGTCTTTAAAGCATATTACTTAGCTATAGTGGTAAAAACATCATGGTACTGGCATAAAGACAGAAAGACCAATGGAATCCAGTTGAGTTCTCAGAAATAGACACTCACATCTACAGTCTAGTGATTTTTGTCAAGGCATTTAAGCCCTCCCAGTTGGGCCAGAACAGTCTATTCAACAAGTGGTGATAATAATAATTTTGTTTCTGGGAAAAATATACCAATTATAAGCAATGGACAATAGAGAGCACTAATGTTATGACAATGTTTTTCTTATCATTTGCTACAAATGTGTTCACAACAAGGTAAGATATTGGTAAAAAAAAAAAATCGAAAAAAAGAGAGAAATAAATAGAAAAAAATAGAAAAAAAAAGATATTGATGATAGTGCAATGTATAAGAATCCTATATATAGTATACATGATTGTTTTAACTCACAAATTCTCAAATAAAAATAAATAAATTGAAAATATTCCAACAACCTTCTTTGCAGAAATGGAAAAGCAAATCAATAAATTAATATAGAAGGGTAAAGGACAGTGGATAGCTAATGCCATCTATAATAAGAAGTCTTAGATTTGAGGACTCACATTTCCTGATCATAAAACTTATTATACAAACACAGTAACCAAAAAGCCTGTTACTAGAACAAATGCAGAAATATATTAGTTCAGAATTCAATCTTCACATTTATAGCCAACTGATTTTTGACAAGTTGACAAAGACCATAAAATTAAGAAAGAATCCTATTCAAACAAATATTGCTGGGAATATTAGATCTCCATTTCAAAAAAATAAAAAAGAGGACCTGTATGTCACACCATATACAAAAATCAACTCAAAATGGATGACAGACACTTATATAAGAGACAGAACTATCTACACAGAGGAAAAAAAATAGAAGCAAAAGACTTCAAAAGACATCTCTCCAAGGAAGATAAAGAAATGGACAGAAAGCACATGAAAATATCCTGAACATCATTAGCCATCAGGCAAATGCAAAGCAAAACCACAATGAGGTAGCATTCTACACCCATTAGAATGGCTGATATTTTTTAAAAGGAAAATAAGTGTAGGTGATGATGCAAGTAAATGAGGACACTCATCCATTGCTGTTGCAAAGTAAAATGATGCAGCCACTGTAAAGTAGAGTTTGGTGGTTCCTCATAAAATTAAGTATCAATGTATCATATTATTCAGTATTCCCACTCCTAGATAAATACCCAAAAGAATTGAAAGCAGAGAATCAAACTGAGATATGGACACCAATATTCTTAGACAAATTATTCAAAATTGCTAAAAGATGGAAGCAACTCAAGTGTACATCAACCAAGGAATGGATGAACATAATGTGCTATATACATACAAAGCATAGTTAATCAACCATAAAAAGGATTGTAGTCCTAGTACATGCAACAATATGGAAGAACCTTTAAGACATCGTGTTTAATGAAATAAGCCAGATAAGGACAAAAATTGTAAGATCTCACTGATTTGAAACAACTAAAATCAGCAAACTTATAGCATCAGAAACTATAATATTGTTATCAAGGGGCAGGGCAGGGATAGATAATGAGAAGTTAAGGCTTAAAATGGACAATGTTCTTGTAGGGAATGACGGAAATGTTTTGTTAATGGATGGTGGTGATGGTAGTACAACATTGTGAATGCACATTACTGGACTGAAATATATATCTGAATATGCTTAAGAAGGTAAATGTTAGATTGGATATGTATATATAAAAAAAAATTTCAAAATATCTGTTGAAACACGGTACTAAAACAGTGAAATCTAAGTTAAACCTTGAGCTTTAATTAAGAGTAAAAATATAAAAACATGCTATCATTCATTGTAACAAATTTTTCACAGCAGTGCAAGTTGTGGTTGATGTGGTGGTATAAGGGAATCATGTATTTTATGGATGATTGCTCTGTAAATCCACAACTTTTCTGATGAAGAAAAAGCATTAAAAAGTAAATATCTCTGTAAATCTTAAAGAGAGAGGAGGAAACAGAGAGATTGAGTGAGAGAGAGGAGAAAGAGAGAAATAGAGAGAACAGAGAGAGAGAGAGAGAGAAAGAAGGTAAGAAATGGAGAGTTAACCATACAGAATAGAAGTAAATCTGCCATAATCTGGATAATAATAATGTCATAAAAGTGAAAAAGAAATAAAAAGTAGTCCAACCCCAAACCCTCTCCTTAATTCCCCCTCATATTCCTGCACTGAGTACATGGGCAGTGCCTAGTAAAGAAGGATAGACCATTATGCCAGGCCCTTGTAATTTTTTACTTTTAATTATAAAATATTTTTTGTGAAATTGAAACTTAGCCTAGTATTATATATTGCCTAAGAGTTTCCTCCTTAGAGCCTCCTTGTTGCTCAAATGAGGCCTCTCTCTAAGTCAAGCTCAGCATGCAAATGGACTACCTTCACCCTGGCAGAGACATGATTCCTGGGGATGAATCTCTCTGGTAACAAGGACTAATACCAAGTGCTGACTAGCAATGAATCTTGAAAAAGACCTTAATGAAGATGGGGAAATATGAAATACAAAGGTTTTTATGGCCAAAAAATTTCAAAGTGAGTCAGGATGTCATTCCAGAGGTTAAGCTATGCACATCTCAGCAGGATCTCATTAACTGCAACAGTAAATAGTGCCTCAAACATAGGGACTATTGAGGGCTCTAGGAATATCTAAACACTATAGACAGTGCAGACAATCTCAGGAATTCAGCACCCTGTCAGTGGGCCCTACTTTGGAATTCATGCTCCCCAGTGTAATAGACTTAGACTCATTTATAATTTCCTTACACATGGCTCTTCTGCCCCTTTTATTTGAATCTATATTTAGCAATGCATTTGTTAAATATATGTCCCAGAGACTTAATCTTCTGTCTGTTCATGTGCCAGTTGAGCCCTGAATCTCAGTAAAGTTGCAACACCTCTTCACCAGTTCACTGAACTCACCCAAGACAAATAACAAAGGAATGATGATAGACAACACCCATCACAAGGAACAGAGTGTCTGCCACTGCGAGATAGTTGCATCCATCTTCCCCATTGGAACTAAACCCCCTCTCTATTAGAAATAGACTGGGAACCACCATCCCCAAATCCTCAAGATTGGGGAATGAACAGTGGACTAAATTTAACATTATTATTCTATGATAGACATTATTATTATTACTTGAATCATGGAGATAAAGGCAGTGGGGAAAATTCTGAGGGGAAGGAGAAGGAAGAATGGGTGTAACATGGGGCATTTTCAGGACAGTGGAATTGTCCTGTATGAAACTGCAATCACAAATACAGGCCATTATACATTTTGTCAAAGACTATAAAATTGTATTGGACAAAGTGTAAACTATGATGTAAACTATAGTTCACAGATAGTAGCAGTGCTTCAATATGTGTTCATCAATCATAACAAATGTAGCACATTAATGAAGGATGTTGTCAAAGTGGGAAAGTATGGGAGGTGAGGGGGTAAGGTATATGGGAATCTGCTCTATTTTTGATGTAAGATTTATGTAATCTAAAGCTGCTTTATGAAAGTGCAGAGGTGTGAATGTCCTTATGGCAATATGACAAGGAAGTGTCACTGGTTTAGGCTGTTGGTTGGGGGGGAATTCAAGACAGGGGGCATCTGGAGCAAGCTTCTGGGGAGTGTGTGAGTGTTCATCCTGTCATAATGTGTTGTATCAGTGGGTGGAGACCCACACAATGAGCGAGAAGGAGATGGATTCCCATCTTTGGGAGGACCAATTCATGCAGAAACAGAGAGGAGGGCGTCTCTTATGAGCAAGGGGAGTTCATAATAGGGACCAGTGTGTCAAGATCTCTTGTTGCAAGTAACTATGAATCTTGTCATCCAAAGAGTCAAGTCAGGGGGTCGTCGTGGGATCCAGGGGGATGGGGAGGGAGGAACAGAATAGATCAAACAGGGGGTATTTGGTGGTCAGTGGAAATGTTTTTCATTACCTTACAGTGATGGACACAGGACATGGTAAATATCATCAAAATGTATAAAATTGTATGGTCTAAAATGTAAACTATGCTGTAAACCATTGACAGTGTTTAGTAGCTATGTTTCACTATATGTATAACAGTTATAACAATGCTTCCATCCACATACAAAAAGGTTTTAATATAGGGTGAGGAAAGGGGAGGAGGTTGGGTATATGAGAGTCTCTTCTATTCTGTGTGTGAATTTGCTGCGACCTAAAACTTCTTTGAAAATTAAGTGAAAAATAGTGAAACACTGGGGAGTGAGAGGTGGAAGGTGCCCCAGTACAGACTGGACACCCAATATTGCAGTGATAAAAGGCAAAATGTCAAAAAATTTTTTTTTTAAATTCTTTTTCCCATTTTTTGAATTTCCCAATCTTTAATTTTATTTTATTTTTAGTTTATTTTTGAGTTTTCATGAATTTTATCTCTTACATTTAAACTTATAATTATTATTTCATATTCCTATTAATTGTATTTGGCTATTATATTGGCTTCATCTTTGAAGAAGCTTTGGATCACAGAAGGGTTACAACTGGGGCGGGAAAGGATCGTTGATAGGGGGTGTCAGAGATGGGGTGGTTCATGGGAAGAAGTTCACATAAAAGGTATATAAAATTGTTCAAATGCTCAAGGGACATGGTCACAGTGGGTGGAGAATCACTCAATAAATGAGAGAATACTGAATTCCCATCCTGAAGAGCTCTGCCACATTCTCCAAGGGAGCAACAACAGTCCCTCAAGTGCAGGGGCAGTGTCTGGCTAAGAAGGATGATCCACTGATGGGTTCTTGTTATTGATGACTAGCCTTACAAGTCTTTGCTCTTGAAACTGAAACTTAGTCTATTGTTATAGGATGCCTAAGGGTTGCCTTCTGAGAGCCTCCTTGTTGCTCAAATGTGGCCCCCTCTAAGCCAAACTCAGCATATGAATGCATTACCTTCCTTCCAGCATGGGACATGACTCCTGGGGATAAGTCTCCCTGGAACCAAGGGATGACTACCAAGTGCCAACTGGTAATATGACTGGAAAAAGACCTTGAATAAAAGGGGGAAAATGTAAAGACAAATGAGTTAATATGGCTAAGAGACTTCAAAGTGAGTCGAGGAGGTCATCCCAGAGGTAACTTTTATGCACATCTCAGTAGGACCTCATAGGCTTCCAATGTGGATATTACCTCTAATAGAGGGGCTCCTGAGGGTCTGGAGACACCCAGGTCCTAAATCAGGGCGGGTAGCCCCAGAGTTTGATGCCTTATCATTGGACCCTACTTTGGAATCTGTGCTTCTGAGAGTGACAGAGTTGGACTCAAATATGTCTTCCCTGCACAAGGTCCATCAGTCCCTTCTATTCAAACCTATATGTGGTGCTGGAGCTTGTAGGTGTACTTCCAGAGACTGGAGTCTTTGGGCTGTCCAAGTGCCAGCTGGGCCCGGAATCTCAGTGCAGCTGCAACTCCTACTCTACAGCTCAATGGACTCACCCAGAACACCTGGTGGGGAGATGATGCTGGACAACAGCCATACCAGGGAATGGAGAGAGTCTGCAGCTGCAGGCAGGATAATTCCACCCATCTTATCCATGGGATATAAGCCCCCTCTTACTTGGAGGTGGAGTGGATATCACCATACCAGGCTCCTCAGGACTGGTGGGAGAGCTATAGACTAGAGTGGATTTACTGGTATTCTGTTATAGACATATTGTGATCCAAGTAATCGAAGAAATTACAATATTAATGTGGAGCCAATGGCCACTGGGTGTTTTTGGGGCAGGGAGAGGGAAAAGCAATTTTAATAAAGGGTTTTTTTTTGGGATTTGGGAAATATTCAGAGTGGCTTTGCAATGACAGATAGAGGCCATTTTACATCAGCATATAACAAGCAGAATTGTGTGGGAGAGTGTGTGGTCTACAATGTGAACTATGGTCCATGCTTAGTGGCAAAGCCCCAGGATGTGTATATCCTTTGCAGGTGATGTGCAACACTAATGAAAGATGTTTATGTGGGAGGTGAGGCATATGGGAATCCCTATAATTTCTGTGTAACATTTTTGTAATCTAAGTATCTTTTAAAAAATAAAAATAAAAACTTATTAATAAAATAAAATAAAAATAAAAACAATATTTTTAAAAGTAGAAGAGGATATATCTATAGGAATATTGTAGACTTTTATCAGAATTAAAAAAATAAATATATCATTTTTAAGGGGCTTGTAGAGGACTAAGGAAATAAATGATTTAAAGAACCATATCTGGAATTCATTATGATAGTCTTAAATTATGTTTCTTGATACAGTGGGGTCATTATTTGCTTCTTTTCCTAGTTTTAGCTGTCAGTGGGCAAGCACAGCAGCCATAGCATGATAGGGCATGCTCTCAGGTAAAGATACACCTAAACAGTGAGAGCCTGGTTTTGACTTGTCTTAGGTTGTTCCTATGTACACTTACATAAAGTATACAAATCTTAGCAACACAAACTAACTCTTACATATATGCCCACCCACATAACCACCACCCATATAAATATGTAAAACATGTTTTTAAACCAAAAGGCTTCCTCATGATGTTTTGCCATGATTAACCCAAAGATGACCACCATTTTTTGATTAGTATGGACTGTTTGGGAGCTTTATATAAATAAACTAATTCTGTACTTACTTTTGTATCTGGAATTTTGCTCATTGTTTCTGTTAGATTCTCCATGTTATTGTATTTAGCTGTGTTAATATTTTACTACTATGTTGTATTGCATTGTCTTAATAATCCAATTTATAACTATTCTTCTGTATTTGGCACTTCATGTTGTTTCTAGTTCTTTATACATTTGTATAACATCTTTGCACATTTCTTTTTATTTTCATTTTTTTAACTACTTTTTAAAAAAATCTAGTGTATATGCACTTTAAAAAATCAGTTCAGGAGGTTATTTTATTTTATTGTTATTTTTTTAACAAATCATATCACAGTCTTTCCAGTAACATGCTCTTAGAAAGTCTCTATGTGTAATCAATTGCTTAAGACACAAATGATGATAGTCTGTTTCACATTTCTTCCTTATCATTCCTAGATGAGCAATATCTAATATTTTCACTTCTGAGTAAGAGAAAAGGCATTTTGGTCCCCTAATTCACCTACTCACTCGTGAAGGATATTAAACAACTCTGCCATTACAAAAACATGTATGGTACAAATATCTTGAATGAACTTCTCTAGGTTGTTGGTCTCTTTCAAATACAGGAAAAACTACTTCATGGCAGGATCACTTTTTATTGGCAGTTTTGATCGCTTCCTTAGGATGAACTTAAAGAAATGAAATATGGTCTTAAACCTCCAAAAAGAGGTTGCCAAACAGTCTGTGGTAACAGTCACACTAAGGATCTGCTCTGGCACCTGGAATAAGACACAAACACAGGTTGGTCATATGTTTCTTGCTTTGGTAATTGTTGTGGCTGACTAGATTTGGGAAACTGCTATGGTTGGAAGTTGATAGTGGTGGATCCCAACAAAGATGAGGTTTTCACATTTTATTATTTTTTCAAAGAAAAGTTCTCACATATTTATTAATAAACCATTTTATTTATGCAGAAGCATAAAAAAGAAAATTAGTTATTTTCTCAATAAAATAAGTCTAACTGTTAAGAGGGAATGTCTTTTTCAACTTGAATTCACAAAATGCTTTTCACCTTGGTACAGCATGAATTTGCGCCATCATGTGTGATTCCTCAAAGATTGAGCTTGCTTTTTTTCCAATGTCTTCTCTTATAATTGTACCTGATTTTATTACCAGATTACATTTAAAATCATTGGCAGAATGAGAGTTCTTGGCCAAGAATTGCTTGATTGTAAAAGTCTTGTGAGAATACATGGTAAGACTGGGAGTCAAATACACTCACCATGATGGCCAAAAAAGTAAAAGTTCAATGATCTTATATTGACATAAAAAGATGAATTTATCAACCTAAAATATTTTATTTCACCTTATATTTTGGTATTTGATAAATCTCAAGAGTAAAGAATCTTATTATATCAAGCACCTTAATTTTGAATTTATTGTTAGCTGGCCTAAATGGTCACCATTATATTCTGGTTTATGTGCTTCTTTACTGTAGATTCAGAATCAGTTGAAAGGAACAGTGAGTTTAAATGAGGCAGTAAATTAATCCAAGCTGAGATAGATGTCACATTAAAAGTATCTTTTCTTAAAGGATATCTGCCTGGACTGAATCTCTGGAGCAGTATTATGTAGAATGTCACTGATTACATTGAATGGTGATGTGACAGGAATTTGGAATAGTGGAAGCAGTTTTAGGAGATTCCTGAGTAGTTTGCTTATAATCTCCATACTTGTCAAATTCTATAATACTTTACATATAATTACTTCACACAATCCATAGATATTATGAGGTAATAAACACTCTTATGCTGATACCACATTAAAAATCTCTCTTGGGTATTAAATACAGATATGAAGGAAATTCCAGGACTTTCCCAGATGCAATCCCAATATCTACAGCATCTAATCACAGAGCATCAATCAGGTACGGTAATGCCATTAATGAATACATGTTGTTTCTTAGGTCTGAAATCTTTTTTGAAAATTATTATCTTTTGCTAACCTTTTGAAAAATTGCACAGGCTACATCGAGAACACATCTTTAATGGAAATCTAGCTTTGGAAGGATAGTACCCATCTGCAAAATAAAATTAAATACTCCTGGTGCAAAACAATCCTCCATAGAGAAATTGATTATCAAAATTAAGCTGATTAATTAAGAGTGTTTCTCAAACTTTAAATATATCTTAACAAGATTTTTTGTATGTAAAATTCTGATTTAGCACATGTGGGATTGGCTCTGAGATTCTGCATTTCTAAGAAGCTACTAGATAATACTATTGCTGCAAACCTGTGAATTACACTGACAAACAAGGTGATAGAGGGCAGAGGGCGATTTGATCCCAGCCAGAGTTCTGAGGCTTGATAAAAGAAGAGAAAACTTGGCAAAAATTTCTCCCAATCAGGAAAGACAATTTATACCTCAGATCTGCTTATAATCCCAACTCTTTGTCCTTAAGACTAAATCAAAAGCTTATCACTGAAATTTTAATGAATCACCACAGAATTTTGCTCTTTAAGATGCAATCCATCCATCATTTTTGTTCATAATTAAAATATAGGTTTTCTGTAATTCCTACTATCATTACAGAAAGGATTATTTTGGAAATAGACTATAGTATTACAAGGTTATTCTTGAAAGATCAGTAATGAGAAAGAAAAAAATAAATGTGTGATGGAATAGAAACAGGTAAAGTCATATGATAAAGAGGTATTACATGTCATTAAAGGAGGGAATAAAAACAGTTGAACAATTGCTTTGTTATTTGGCAATAAAAAGAACAAAAAACAAAGCCTCTAGAAGAAAGTTGAGAATGTATTTATCAAATCCAGGGGTGAAAATTAATTTAGGATAATTGAAAGAAACAGAAAGGAAAAAGAAATACCTGGCTGAGTCATGCACTCAGGCTCTCTTTTCTGTGAATGTCTAACATGTGTCCTATATATATAAAAAAAAATTAAATATCCAGCCAGGATAATATTTATATTAATTATGGCAAATGAACAAGAAAAAGACTCAAATACATACATCAAACTTACAAATCCTTTTCAAAACACAACAGAACATTGTGTTTAGAACTTCTGAGATCTCAGAAAATCAGAATTAGAAGGACCTGTACATTTCTTCTTTTGGACATATGCATCTATTTCTTATAGGAGACAGATTTCTAGGTCCTTAGGGATACATGTGTTTAACTTTGCAAAGTATTCAAACCATTTAACACTCTCACCAGTGATGTGATAATTCCAATTGATACATATCCTACCTTATGTGTGGTATCATTCATCTTTGCATTTTATTCATTCTGTTGGGGGTACTACTATTTTATTAGTATTTTATTTGCACTAATAGGCATTTTTGATATCATACTGTATTTAGTGTCTATTTGAGGCCTTTGTCCATTTTCAATTCATTGTCTGTTGATTTGTTGCAGCATAATATATATTCTAGCAGTCATTTGCTATAAATAATTGCAAATTTATTTTTCCAGTGCATGGCTTAATTTTTTCATTGTATTAAATATTATATCTGGAAGATATTTTTCTATGTGCAACTATTACAACTTGATTTTCTGTACTTGCGTAATTACATATTCTTGATTAAGGCTACATTGTCTCAGTTATGCTGATATTTTAGTAAGCCTTGATATCAGTTAGTAGTATTATCCAGCTTCTTTCTATATTTCTTTCTATATTATTGTCTCAGTTATTATAAGTAATTTGTATTAGCATGAAACTTTAAAGTCATCTACTTAATTTTCAAACAATAATGCTGTTATTCTGATGGGAATTGCATTGAACCAGTTCATCAATTTGGAGAGAATTCACATTTTATTAATAGCATCTTCCAATCAGTGAATATGATGCATTCTTCTATAATTTCTCTTGTATCTTTTCACAGTTTTCAGTCTTCCAGGTTTTGTATATTTTTTTAAAATTCATTCTTAAATATTTGATAATTTGTCATTTTAATTACCACATGAACTCCATTTTCACATATCTTGTACATTACAGAAATGCAATGATATTTTCATATTGACATTTAACCCAGTATCTTGAAATTTGACTCATTATTTCTAATATTTATCTTTAGATGTTTTAGATTTCATTTGTGCACAATGATATCATACAGACATATTGACATTATAATTATTTTTCTGCAATCTTAAGAATTTATTGCCTATTTGCTTCCAGAGAAAGGTGTTCTGATTAGAAGTAGTCATCCATCAGTTGTACCCAACCTCAGTGGGAAAAGCTGAAAATTTCAACATTAAACACAAAGTAGACACAAATTCTTTTTGTAGATAATCTTTATCATCTTAATGAAATTCCTTAATACTTCTATTTGCCAAAAGACTTTTTCCATAAATTAGTGATAGATTTCATTAAATTCTTTTATATATATGAGATGTTATTTTTCCTGTTAATATGTATTACATTGATTTATTTTGCATTAGTATATCAACATTGCATTCTAGGAATGAATACTTCTTCCTCAGATGCATTAAAAATACACAGTTGGATTAAGTTTGATAACATTTTTGGGGGGGTATATTTTCATGAGAGATAGAATACTGAAAGTTTAATTTTTCATAGACTATTTTGTTATAATGATTTTGTTGTCAAGTTTATGCTGTTCCCTTAAATTAGTTCAAAAAGATTCTTTTTCTTCTGCTCTGAGAGAATTTGTAATTTTTGTATTATCTATCTATAATCTATTTTATTTAGTATTCTATAAATAAAGATTTGTCTTTCTCCATTTCTTCATATTCAACATTTGTTTTTTAATATGTACTCATGCATATTTACTTTATAGTTGTAGTTATAATACAGATTATTCTATTTTATTGCTCAAATTGCTCCAGTTGTTCTTTGTGAGCTAAAATTTGCTGCTGTTTTCCCTGGACTCAGTCATCTTTAAAAACCATTTTCTTATCTTCTGGAGCTGCAAGTTATGAATATACTCATCTCTCATTGTTCCTACTCTAGGGCAATTGGGAAAAAGTTTTATGTTATCTCTCTGTAATATCTTTATTTCTGTAACTAATTATTCCATCCCTGGATACAGTCATTTTTCCGAGAAATCCTGGTTCCTTTTATTGCAGCATGATATTTAGAAAACAAGATTTGGATAGTGTGTGTGCATGTTTCTAATAGGGTAAAGAGATTGACTTAGTAATTGAAATATTCCCATATTTAAAAGCCCAGATTTATATGACTTCACTGTTGTATTATTCTTCACAAATATAGAAAATTAATACACTATCTACACAATTTTTTCAAAAAAAAAAAAATTAGAAGGAACACTTCACAACTCAAACTACGAAGACAGTATTGATATGAAACCATGAACAAAGGAAGACAACTCAAAGAAAAAAGAGACTAGAGAGCAATATTTTTTAACATACACACAAAAATCCTCAATAAAATATGAGCAAACTGATTTCAGCAACATATCAAAATATTATATACAGTGATCAAGAAGTGATTATCCCATGATTGCAAGGATATTATAATATCTAAAAAATAATTCATGTAATACACTATATCATGGAATAAAGAACAAAAATATTTTTATGCACCTCAATGATACAATAAAAATATTTGACAATATCCCATATCTTTTATGATAAAAATAATTAACAAACTGGAAATAGAATGGCATTTTGTGAATATGATCAAAGGTATCAAAGGAAAATCCACAGCTATAATATTTAATCTTAAAAAATGAATGTGTTCTCCCTAGTTCAGAACAAGGCAGGATATAAAAATAGGAAGAAGTAAAAGTACCTCTATCTGCAGATGAAAAATTTGAACACAAAAATGCTTAGTAATCCACTAAAAAGCCATTATATGCAATTGAGTTCAACAAAATTACAGGACAAAATATCCATATAGGAAACAATTATATTTCTATACACTTGGAATTAACAATAAGAAATGAAATAAAGAAAACAAATCCATTTAAAATAGTATATAAAGGAATTAAACAATCAGAAATAAATTTAACAAATAAATACAAAACATATACTCTGAAATCTATAAAGCACTGTTGAAAGAAATTAAAGACCTGAATATAAGGTATGGCATCACATCTCATGGATAAGCAAACAAAATTTTTAAGATGGCAATGCCTCCCATATTATGCTGCAGATTTAACATAATTCCTATCAAAATCAGGACTGATTTCTTTGCAGAAATTAACACTGTAAAATTCATATATAAATTCAAAACAATCTTGGAATAGAAGATTAAGTTGGAGGGCTAGCATTCCCTGATTTCAAAACCTAGTGCAAAGCTCTAATAATCAAGATTGTGTGGTATGGCAAGTAAGATAAACTTATAGATCAGTGGACTAGAATTGAGAGGGAAAATTAACCTTCATAAAATGCCCATCAATGGATGCAGTGTTAACTTATATGGGATTAGCTTTTAGGTGATGAAAATGTTCTTGAATTAAATAATGGTAATGGTTGCATAAGCTTATGAAAATTCTAAATACCACTGAATTGTACACTTTAAAAAGTGAATTTTATGGTATGTGAATTACATCTTAATAAAATCTCATTATGCTGAGCATAAATGATCTGTGGTTATATATCAAAATAATAAAAGAACTTATATGGATAAATATTAAGTATAAATAAATATATTTTCAAACAGATGGATAATTAGAGAATTATTCAACATCAGTTCTACACTAAAAGAATAAAGGAAAAAAAACATTTTCAAATACAATAATAAAAGATGTCAGAAGCTGATTTTCCATACAGACAATATTAGGGATTCTGCACTAGCATCTGGAAAAAAATCCCAGGTGGGATATCAGACATAGAGAAAGTGAAGTGGAACTTAAAAAAAAAAAAAAAACTTGAGAAAATGAAGGTAATCCTGATTGAAGTTGTATTCTACTAAACAATAGTTATAATATCCTCTAAGACTTAATGAATAGGAAGGATTAAAAGACCTCAATAAAATATACAATTAAGGAACTAAGAAGCTTCCAAAGTTTGGGCAAAATATAGATTTAGGTAAAATAAATTTAATGGGGCAAAAGGCTTACCTTCTTTAAGTGCTGGGGCATACTAACCCTTTCCACACACATGGGTGTGCTTCCTCTCTGGCCCAAGATGTTTTCTTCAGTACAGAGCTCACCTTCTATGGTTCTGCCATTGAAGTTATTTTCCCTTCATTCTGTCCCTTTTCTATCCCTTTTAGTCTAGGCTAGCAGTGGTTCTGTCCATACAGGTATTGCAAAAAAAATAAATAAATAAAAAATAAAACTGGTCATTTTCATATGCAATACACAGTAGTCTCGACTGAAAGAAAATAGGACTTTCCACAAATCCTTTTTGTAGTTCCAATCTTGATTTGCACTGAAATAACTGTTTTCCATGAAATTACTGAAATTTCCATGTTCAGTAAAATCCTCAATGGGGCACATTTTGGGGGGACTTGCTTTCCAGATGTGCAGAAATTTCTAAACCATAGGTTCTCAGACCATCCCTTTCCTCTCACATTTTACTATAAGCAGCAAGGGAAATCCAGGCCACACTTTCCACATTCAGTTTTGAAATCTACTCAGCTAAATATATAAGCTCATCACTTTCAAATTCTGCCTCCATTTGATATCAGGATACAATTTCCCCAAGATCTCTGCTTCTTTAAAACAAGGATCAACTTTTTCCACTTTGCAATGACAAATTCATCATCTCTAAGGCCTCATTGGAAGTAACTTTAGCATCCATATCTCTACCACCAAGCTCCTCAAAGCAATCAAGGCCTTTTCTATCAAGCACCTCACAATTCATCCTGCATATACAGTCAATATGGTATTTCCACATTTTTTGTTTTGCAATAGCATCACTCCACTTTGATAATGCCAAATCTATATTAGCCAGGATTCTCTAGGAAAGCAGGACTGACAGGAGATATCTAGAAATATTATAAAATTTTATAATATTGTCTAGTGTGACTGTGGGGATGAACATACCTAAATTCTGTAGGGCAGGCTGCAAGTTTGGAACCATGATGAAAGTTTTCAAAGAATTCCCCCAGGAGAAGCTGGCTGCCTGAAGTAGAGATGAAAATTCTCTCTTCTGATTGCTGAAATCATCGCTTGTTTATGTTTTTAATCACTTTATTTCAAAATAAAAAAATAAAAATGGAGCTCAGCAAGTTATGAAAGCATTACTCTTAAAATTCTATTTAGGAATGTTTGTCTCAACTAAATCCAACTACTAACTTAGTTATTCCTCTAGTGTTCAGAAACATTCACAAATGAAAACAGATTAGTTAAATGGCATAGTCAACTGATTGAACCTTCAACTGATGGGATAAGACATCTCATTGATGAAGTAAATCTCACTTGATTATAGATGTAATCAATCATAGATACCATCAACATGCTGATGATTTAAGTCCTCACATTATGTCCTCAAAATAACAATTAGGCCAGTGCTTGCTTGACCAAACAACTGGGCACCATTACCTGGCCAAGGTGACACATGAACCTAACAATCACAACTTCTTTATTTAAATTTATTCCTAAGTGTTTTTGAAAAGCATGTAAAGTAGAAAGTTTCTTGATTTAATTTTCAGATTATTTATTTCTAATGTATAGAAAAAACAATGATTTTTGTACTTTTATCTTGTTCCTTGCTACTTTGCTAAACTCATTTGATTGATCTAATATTTTTTTATTCATTATGACTTTATTTATACAAAAGTTTGTATTATCTGCAAGAAGGTAGATTTTACTTCTTCCTAACTAATCCAAATGCTTTTCTTCCTAACTCCTCTGGCAAAATCCTCCAAAACGATGCTGATTATTAGTGGTGAAAGTGGATATCATTGCCTTGTTCCTAATATTCTGGAGATTACTTTCAGTTTTTCACCATAAGTCAACATTATCTGTGAGTTTTTCTTAGATGACTTTTTTTCAGGTTGATAATATTCCATTGTAAAAACTGTCTGTTCTGTAGTTTGATTATGAAATGGTTTTAGATTTGGCTGATACTTTTACTGTACTTCTTGAATTAATCATGTACTTTTTGTCTGTGATACTATTTCTATGGTGTACTCTGTTGATTGATTTTCAAATGGTGAAACAACCTCACAATCTGAAATAAATCCCAATTAGTCAGGGTGTATAATCTCATTGGTATGCTGGCAGATTCAGTTTGCTAGTAATTTTTTGAGGATTTTGTCACCTTTTTTTCATAAGGGATATTGTTCTGTATTTTCTTTTCTTGTGTTACTTTTATATGGTTTTTGGTATCAGGATAATACTGGTCTCATGGACTGAGTTAGAGATTATTCCCTCCTCTTCTAACATTTGTAAGAGGTTGTAGGAGTTTGTCAATCTTTTATTAAATATTTGGTAGAAATTGCAAGTGAAGCCATCTCTTATGGGATTCTTCTTATTTGGAATTTTTTTAAATATGAAACATATCAGTTTAATTATTATACTTCTCTTCATATTTTCTATGTGATCTTAAGCTAGTTTTAATTAGTTTGCATTTTTAAGAACAAATATTTCAGTTGTTATCTAATTTGTTGACAGACAGCTCTTCATAAATACCTCCTCTTTGTATCCTTTCTTCTTTCACTTCTGTAGAGTCAATAACAATACCTTTTTTCATTCCTATTTTTAGTTTCTTTGTTTCTCTCTCCCTCTCTCTCAATGTCTCCCTGAAAATTACCAATGTTGATCTATTATAAAACAACATTTGTTTTCACTGATTTTATCCATTTTTCTATATACTAGTTCCATTAATTTCTGTTCTAATCTTTAATATTTCCTTACATTTGCTTATCTTATGTTGATTTTCTACAGTGTCTTAAAATGATGATAAGATTAAGTAAATGAGATATTTCTCATTTTTAGAATAAGCATTTGTAGCAAGAGATTTCCCTCTAAGCAGAGGTCAAAATTAGAGGTGACATCATCCAAGAAAAGAACTTGAAAGAATCCTCTTAACCAATGCAGTGAATCCAATGCATAGATTTTTTGAGACTATTATTCCAGCAGTAACATTGGCAGCTTAGTCTGAAAGGGTTAGAGACAGGCCAAAAGATAGGAAGGATGTAATAATCTTAAATTTCTACAAGCATGAAATAGTCTGATTAATCTGCTGCAAGCATACACTGTCCTTCAAGAAAAATGATGAATGCAAGAGCAGGGCTTAGGACCCAAAGGATGGAACCACATGGGAAGAGGTTAGAGCTACATCCCCAGACAGAAATGCCAAAATCAACCGAGGATTATTCCAAGCCTTCAAACATAAGTTTGCTGGTTCTATTTCAAAATTACTTGTAGCCAATTATTCATTTCTTCCTTCTGTCTTCTAACTTTTGGAGTGGGGATGTCTAGAAGAGTTAACTTATTCTTATTGTCCTATTGTATTTTGGGAGCAGATAGCTTGATTTCTAATTTTACATGTCCTTTAATGGAGAGGAATTTTTCCTAGGGATAGGTCATACCATGAGTTTCTCCCATACTAGATTTAGATTATTTAGAAGTGAGTAGATGGCATAATGAGTTAAGATTTGGGGGGATGTTGGAATGGGGTGAATTTAATTTGCATGAGGAATTGATAAGATTTGTAGGGACCCAGAGGCAGACTGCAGCAGGCTGAATAAATGCTAAAAGAGATATGCAGTTCCAAACATCTGGAACATGTTTATGTTATCTTATCTGGCAAAAAAAAAAGATACTTTGCAGATGGGTAGATTATCCTGGAAAATCCCAGGAGGCCCTAAATGAAGTTAAAAGTGTCCTCATAAGAGGGAGTAATAGAGAGTTTTCACCAAAATTAAGCAATATGACTGAGGCAAGATACTAGGCTGTTAGATAGGAAAATGTAGGAATGGCCCACATACTAATGAATGCAAGAAATGTATTTCTAGAATCTGAAAAGGCAAGGCAACACTGTATCCCATCCAGCATCTGGAGGGAGTGAAGATTTGCCGAGACTATGAGTTCAACCAAATAGAACTGAATTCAGATTTATGACATCTAGGACTATAGGAGAATAAATATACATTGTTTTAAGCTGTTAAATTAGTGATAATTTGTTACAGCAGCAACAGGAAGTTTTACACCTTTCCATTGCTTCCCCTGAACAGGAATCTTTGTGATATCCATATATTGAATTTTTCATTTTTGAGTCATGTAATTTGATTTCTCCTTTTTTTTTTGGTTTCTCTAAACAATTTGAGATTTATTCATAATATTTAATGGAACTACAGACTGTACTTTTTTTGTTGATGATGTTATATTGAATGAATAAAGCATTTTGATTTCCATTCCTTATTGGTGTACCTATAGATTGTTTCTATTTTGGGGGCTTTTAGGATTTTTTGAGTGCCTGATCAATTCTTTTGTTCTTCTTTTCAAAATGGTGTATTTCTTTTATTATTATCTGATTGTGACTTTATATAACTTGTTTATTATATATTTTCAATCAATGTATTGGGAATTTGTTTTCACAGTCTATGGCATCCTTATAACTTTCATAATGGTGTATCTTCATAAGTAGTGTATTTTTTTTTTTTTTTTTGGAAAATTTCATTTAATTTTCTTAAGGTAGTGGTTTTGGTGGGATTTATTGTTTTACTTTTTTAACCTATAAAAGAAATGCTTCTTAACTCAGGTTTGTGAAAAACTATTCATATATATTTTCATATAAAATTATTTGGATTTTGATTGCACATTTTGATCTAGGATTCATTATTTTTCATATGTATATATAACTTTTATGGTAATATTTAAGAGATTTCCTTTTCTCTGTTGATTTTCCTCAGCAACTTATTTTAAAAGCAATTGACCATATCTGTCTGGGTCTATTTCTTTCTCTATTGTTTTCCATTGATACATTTGCATCTCTTTACAAAAATGCAATATTCTCTTGATTATAGCTTTATTTTATCACAAAATACAGCCTCTTTTCCCCACCCTCAAAACAGTCCCTACGTCAGTAACTCCTAATTTGCTTTCCATCTGAGAGAATATAATTTTCAGTTATTTCTTTTAAGTGACACCATACAGATTTTTCCTTATGTGTCTTCCTTATTTCACTGGGATAATATTTTCAATGTTTCCTAAGTCCTATATATAGCTCAATTTTTCTTAGGGCTCAAATAATATTCCTTTGTTTGTACTACATTTTGTTTATCCATTCCTTTGTTTATGGACACTTGGGTTGTTACCAGCCTTTTGCAATTGAGAATAATTCTGCTATACACATTGGTTTCCAATATCCGTTTGTGACCCATTTTTCAATCTCTTTGAGTATGTACCTAGAAGTGTATTTGCCAGATAATATAATTTTATATTTAACTTTTTGAAGGAACCAAAATATTGCTTTTCACAGTAGTTGCTTCTTTACATTCTCATCAATAATGAACTAGAATTACAGCTTCTCTTCATCCTCTCCAAAACTTCATATTTTCCATTTATTAAATAAATGGCATTCTGATTGACATGGTTTTAATTTTCATTTCCCTGGTGTCTAATGATCTTGAACATTTTTAAATGCATGAATTGGCAATTAGTATATCTTCTTTGGAGAAATATTTATTCAGGTCCTTTGATCATTTATTTTAATTTTGTTGTCTTTTTGTTGTTCCATTTTAAATTTTTTATATATATTCTAAACATTAAGCCCTTATATGATATACGGCTTGAAATTATTTTCTACCATTTTGTAGGAGTTTTTGCTTTATAATTTCCTTCCATGTACAAAAGTTTTTAATTTTTATAGAATTATATTATTTGTTATTTCTTTCATTGTTCATGCTTTTGGTGTCATAGCTAAGAATCCATTGCTGAATCTCAGGTCTTAATGCAATCTTCCAAAGTTATATAGTATTAGCTCATATTTAGATCTTTATTTATATATTTATTTATTTGGTTTTTAAAATAACATCCATTTTTCTTTTCAAACTTTTAAGATAAATGTGTGATAGAGAAAACTGAAAAACACAAGGAGAAAATAACAGAAAAGTCATCCAGAATCACAAGCAGTTTACAATTTGACATATTCTGCTAGGTCTTATGTGTGTATATACACAACTGAGCATATATTTTTATGTGGCTGAGATCACACAGAATGTCCATGATTTTTCATACATCAAGAATATTTACCAATTCAAAGCCCCAAAGCCATAAGGTACTGTCTTAACCAAGAATACATGATGACAACTCAATTCGGGGGAAATGTATTCCTGCCTTTCTTGGGGAAAAACAAAACTCATACACACAAAAATGGAAACAGATCTCTATAGATATTAGCAAAGCTTTAGATTACAGAAAAGTTACATAGAAAGTATAGGGTATTCCCATATACCTCACCCAGCCCCTCCCACATTTTCTTTGTTAATAATATTTTATATTAGTGTGGGACATTGGTTACAATTGATGAACAAATATTGAAGCATTGCTACTTACCATGGTCTATAGTTTACAAATGATTTACACTTTGCTTGGTAGAATTATATAGATTTTAAAATGTATAATGTATAATGGCCTGTATCCATCATTGCAATATCATTCAAAACAATTCCAATGCCCTAAAAATGCCTTATGTTCCAACTATTCCACCTATTCTTCCCTCCTTTCCCTTCAGTACCTCCGGGAACCACTATCTTTACATCAATGTTACAAATTTTTCCATTACTACAATAATATTGTCTGCTTTAGTCCATAGCTGCATTCCCACCTTTATTTTCTTTATTCCTCAATCTTGAGGTTTAGGGATGATGATGCATGCTCTGCTTCCAGACTTTGTTTATCCATCCATTTTTTGATCAATACTTGGGTCAATTCCATCTTTCGGCAATTGTGAATAATATTACTATGAACATCAGTGCATGAATATCTGTTCAATACTTGCTTTCAGTAATTTCGGTTGCATATTTGAGTAGTAGGTTGCTGTCTCATAGGGTAGATCTATATTACCTTTCTGAGGAATTGCCAAAATGTCTTCCACAGAGGCGGCGCCATTTTACATTGCCACATCAATAAAGGATTGCTCTTATTTCTCTGCATTCTCTTCAACAATTACTATTTTCTATTATTTTAATAGTGTCCTTTGTAATGGGTGTGAAATGGTATGTAATTAGGGGTTTGATTTGCATTCCTTTCATGTGCTTTCAGGCCATTTGTATATATTTTTTGAAAGAGATGTCTATTCAATTCATTGGCCCATTTTTTATATGAGGTTTGATTTTTATTTTTGAGTTGTAGTATTTCTTTATGTATTCTGGTTATTACACCCTTACCAGACATGTGATTTCTCCCATTGAGTAAGCTGTCTTTTCACTTTTGTGATAAAGTCTTTTGATGAAAAAACTTTTAAAATTTTTATAAGGTCCCATTTGTCAATTTTTTATTTTGTTGAGTGTGCTTTCTGTTAAAGTCTAAGAAACCGTTTTCTAACACAGTATCAAGAAGATCATTCCCTACATTGTCGTTTCAGATTTTTATGGCCACAATTCTTATATTTAGGTCTTTGATTCATTTAGAGTTGCTGGGAGATAGTGGTCCTCCTTCATTCTTTGCTTATGGGTATACAGATCTCCTATAACCATTTGCTGAAGAGACTAATTTCCAATTCCAAGTGGACATGGAAGCCTTGGTAAAAGTCAATTGGAAAAAGATTTAATGGTCTATTTCTGAACACTCAATTAGAATCCTTTCGTCTATATGCTTATCCCTGTGCTGGTACCATGCTGTTTTTGACTCTGTGGCTTTGTAATACACTTTTTAAAAAAAACTAGGTTTACAGAAATTTATTAAAATGAGGCTGATTTTCTTGTACCATGAGCCATTACATATAATTAAAGCAGACTCCAGATGGGTTTACAGTTATTAAAATTAGACTGTTTAATCTTGTTTTGTGAGTGTCCATCCAGGTGTCTGCTAAAACCAAAAAAAATACACTTTAACCATATACCAAGATATGAATATAAATGCTATTTGGGGTGCACACACTATTGTAATAAGCTTTAAAGTCAGGAAGTGTGAGTCTCCCAAACTCATTAAGCTTTTACAAGTGGATTTTCACTCTTTTTGGGGCCCCTTACCCTTCCAAATAAATTTGATGATTGTCTTTTCCATTTATATAAAATACGTGTATTAGTCAGCCAAAGGGGTGCTGATGCATAATACCAGAAATCGGTTGGTCTTTATAAAGTATATTTATTTGGGGTAGAAGTCCACAGTTATCAGGCCATAAAGCATAACTTTCTTGCCTCACCAAAGTCCATTGCCATGTGTTGGAGCAAGACAGCTGCCAACATTTGCCAGGGTTCAGGCTTCTTGGGTTCCTCTTTTCCAGGACTCCATTTCTCTCTGGGCTCAACCCCTCTGATTCCTCCAAAAGGTCAGCTGTAGACTCTTAGGCAAATGGCTCATGTCTTTTCCTGGGGCCTTCTCTCCTTCCTCACAACCAAGACTCCAACATCAGAACTACTACAACTCTGTCCTTTGCCATGCCTTATATATTTGATTCCCCACCCACCAAGGGGTGAGACTTAATGTCCTACTGACATGGCCCAGTCAATGCCCTAATCATAACTTAATCATGCCCAGATTAACAGACCAGTTTATAAGCATAGTCCAATATCTATTTCTGGAATTCAAAACTATAACAAACTCCCAAATGCTACACTCCACCCTCTGAATTCCAAAAATACATTAAAATATTCAAAAAACCTTAAATCAGTAACAATGGAAATACAAAATCATATCATAATCAGTTTAAAGAAATACAGTTCAACCTGAGGCAAAGTCCCTTCTGTTGTCAACCTTTGAAATTTACACAACCATTTAACTGCTTCCAATACACAAATGGAAAGACAAAGGCTAAAATTTTCATTAACATAAGGAGAAATTGGGAGGTTAAACATGAGTCATGGGTCTTCAACAGTTCAGTAAACCTGCAGGGCATCCTCCATTCGATTTCAAAGTCTGAGAGTCATTCATAAGATGATGGTTCCTTCTTGGGGCCACATGGGAATCCACCCTATCCACAGGCTTGCCTAATGGCCATTTTCATGGTTCCACTCTCATCAAGCATCTGGGTGTCGACCAAATTCTGGACCTCATCCTCTAAGTGTGTTGAGGTGATTGCCACACCATACTCAATCTTTGAGTTAGGGTCCTAGCCCCCCTGGTAAATTGAGGTGAAGACAACATTCCCCATAACCTTTGGCTTGCAGGCTCAACCTTCTCAGAACAATGAGCTGACCACCTGGCCTTCTCTAATCCATGGGGGACAGGTGCACCCCTCTCAGACCTATGGGGTGCTGACCTTAACCACTCTAATCTTTGAGGAATGTGTTCCACCCTCCCTGTAACCTGAGACAGCAAAACTTTCCCAGAACTTTGGGTGGGAACATCCACCCTCTTCAACTGCTGGGGCAAACTCACCCTCTCAGTACACATGGGTGGGGCTCCTCTCTTGGCCCAAGGCTATGTCTAAATTCCAAATCTCAGTTTCCATGGTTTTTTCCTTAAAGCTGTTTCTTCTTCAATCTCTCCTTTCCATGTCCCATTTACTCCACACAACAGTGATTTTGCTCATTCAGTGCTCTCAAAAACCTTGTTGATTTAGCATGCAAGAAGCAGGTGTCCAAGCCATCAGACAGTAAGAGTTTCCACAAGTCTTTCCGAGATAATTGCATCTTGAAACCTGATTTACAAGTTCCAAATTTAGTTAAATCTTCACATGGGGCACTATTGTCTGGGAGCTTGATTTCCAGAGGTTTGGATTTTCTGGGATCAATTTCTCTTTTTTTTGTTCCTAAGAGTTCAGTCCTCAGTGTATTTCTTTCATGTAGCATTTTTCTATAAGCTGCAAGGAGAAGCCAAGCCACATTCTCCAGGTTAATTTGGAAAGTCCTTCAGCTAAATGCTCAGGTTCACCATTTTCAAATTCTGTCTGCCATATAACACCAGGAGTTAATCATGCTAAGATCTCTGCAACTTGAAAACATGGATCACCTTTCCTCCAGTCTCCAATAATAGTTTCATCATTTACTTCTAAGGCATCATAAAAAGTCTCTTTAGTGTCCATACTACTATCAATAGTCTCCTTAAAGCACTGGAGGTTTTTTCTACCAAGCATCTCATAATTCCTTCAAAAATACCCCTTACCCATTTATAAACATTTCCAACACTTTGGTAATTGCAAAAGCACTTCCCCACTCCTAGGTACCAAATTCTGTATTATTCAGCCAAATGGATGCTGATGCAAAATACCAGGAATCAGTTCGTCTTTATAAAGGGTATTTATTTGGGGTAGAAGTCCACAGTTACCTGTTCATAAAGTATAAGTTTCTTCCCTCACCAAAGTCCATTGCCACTTGTTGGGGCAAGACAGCTGCTTGCCAGGGTCAGGGTTCAGGCTTCTTGGGTTCCTCTCTTTTTGGGACTCCGTTTCTCTTTGGGCTCAACCACTCTGCTTCCTCCACAAGGTCAGCTGTAGACTCTCAGGTGAATGGCTCATGTCTTTTCCTGTGGCCTACTCTCCTTCCTCACTACCAAGCTCTCTTACTTTCCAGGGCTCCAGCTCAAGACTCCAACATCAGAACTACTACAACTCTGCCCTTTGCCATGCCTTTTATATTTGATTCCCCACCCACCAAGGGGTGGTGTTCAGTTCCCTACTGACATGGCCCAGTCAATGCCCTAATCATAACACATTCATGCCCTGAATAAAAGAACAGTTTACCAAGCATAATCCAATATCTAATTTTGGAATTCATAACTATATCAAACTACCAAGCTGCTACAGTAGGTTACTGAAATTTGATTAGGATTGCATTGAATACATAAATCAATTTGGGTTGAATTGACTTCTTGACACTATTTAGTCTTGCAATTCATGAATATTATGGCTTTCAATTTAGTTGGATCATTTTCAATTTCTTTCAGGAAAATTTTGTAGTTCTCCTTAATAAGTTCTTTACATACATGGTTACATTTATTTCTAGGTATTTCATTCTTTTAGATGCTACTGTGCCTAATTATTTAATGTACAGTTGGATTTGATTCTCTAGTATTTTTCTTGAGGATTTGTGCATCTATATGCATGGATAAATTGGTTTGTAAAGGTCCTTCCATGTAATATCTCTATCAGGCTTTGGTAATATGATCATGTTAACCTCAGAGAATGAGTAAAGCAATTTTCTATTCCCTTCAGTTTATTGGCAGATTTTAAGTATTATTAGTTTTATTTCTTCTTAGAGTGTTTGGCAAAATTCACGTGTGAATCTCTCTGATTTTGGGATATTGTTTTCTGGGAGGTTTTTGATTACTAATTTGATCCCTTTTCTAGCTATTGCTTCACTGTGATATTCTATATCTTCTATAGTCATTGCAGGTTGTTTTTGTAATCTAGGAATTTATACATTTCACATAGATTGTCTAAACTGTTGGCATTAATTTGTTCAAAGTATTCTTTTGTGAACCTTTCTATTTCTGTAGTGTCAGTAGTGATGTCCCTGCTATCATTTTCTATTTTACTTTTCTGAGTCATCTCATTATTTTTCTTTGTTAATCAACGTAAAATTTTGTCATTTTTACTGATCTTTCAAAGACCAATTTTTGAATTTGTTATTGCTTTCCATTGTTTTTTATTCTTTATTTCATTTATGTCTGTTCTAATAATTATAATTGCTTTTCTTTGCCGTTCTTTGAATTGATTGTTTTTTATTATTTCTAGTTCCTCCAGGTGTGCAGTTAGAGCTATGATTTTAGCTCTTTCTTCTTTTTCAATGTAAGAATTTAGGTGTATAATTCTCCCTCTCAGCACTGTCTTCAAAGCTTTTCATAAGTTTAGATACGTTATGTCTTCCTTTTCATTACTATCAAACTATGTACTGATTTTCCTTGTGGTATCTTTTTTGACACATTGATTATTTAAGAGTGTACTATTTAACTTCCATATATATGCAAAATTTTCTAGTTCTCTGCTTGTTATTGATTTTAAGTTTCAATCCACTGTTGTCAGAAAAGTGCTTTGTATAATCTCAAATTTTTTTCACTTTATTGAGACTTGTTTTGTACCCAAAATGTGGTCTATCCTAGAAAATGATCCATGTGTATTTGGAAAAATATTCTTTCTTCTGGATTAGGGAGAATGTTGTAAAAATGTTTGGTAAGTCTAATTCATTTTTTTGTGTTATTAAGGTTTTCTGTTTCCTTTTTGATATCCTTTATAAATGTTTTATATATTGAAGAAATTGTTTTATTGCAATCTCCAACTACAGTTCTAGATTTGTCTCCTTCTCTCTTCAGTTGTTCCAGTGTGTATTAGTCAGCCAAAGAGGTACTGATGCAAAGTACCAGAAATCTGTTGGCTTTATAATGGGTATTTATTTGGGGTAGAAGCTTACAGTCACAAAGTCCTAAAGAATCCAACTCAAGTACCATAAGAGGTACTTTCTTACCCTAAGTCATTTGCCACTTGCTGAAGCAAGAGGCACGTGGTGTCTGCAAGAGGTTAACATTTCCTCTTCTTCTTAAAGCTCCATTGTCCCAGCTTCTTCTGATCTCAGCTGATCTATTTATTCTAATATTAAAACATGGATTTTTCCCCTTCAAGCTATTTGTGCTTTGGATTCAAGATGAGTTTCTTCTAAACCACATGCAGGTGGGTGTTGATTTTCAATCCATTCTTCCAATCTGTGTCTTTTGGTTGGGAGTTTTCTCCATTAGCATTCATTGTTCTTATTGTAAAGCCATTATTATTTCAAACATTTTGTGCTTTGCTTTTTTATAGGTCTAATATCATTTTGTCTTTCTTTTCCTTTAATGCAATCCCTTTTCTGTATCATTGAGCTTTTATGTATGTGACTGATGATTTTGTCATTTTCATTTTTTAAAATATTTTTAAGTGGCTTCAAAACAACATTAATTTATTATTTTACAATTTTATGTGTCAGAAGTCTGACACAAGTCTCATGAGTAAAAGCAAGGTATTAGAAGGGATATATTCCTTTCTGGAAGGTCATGGGAGGATTCATTTTCTTGCTTATTTGCATTGGTGAAAGAATTCAATTCCCTGTGTTTATAAAACTGAGCTTCCTATTTCTTCCCTCTACCTTCAAAGCCAGCAATGGTGAGTCAGTTCTTCTCATCCTTCCAATACTTTCTTCCATCACATCTCTCCAATCCATATGCCTTCCTCTTCTACTTTTTATTTTTTTTTATTTTTAAAGAAGCTCTAGATTACATAAATATCACATCAAAAATATAAGGGATTCTGATATGCCCCACCTCACCTCTCCCCACACTTTCTCACATTAACATCTTCCATTAGTGTGGTACATTTGTTACAATTGATGAACACATATTGAAGCATTGCTGCCAACTGTGGACTACAGTCTACATTATAGTTTACTCTTTGCCCCATACAATTGTACAGGTTATGAAAATATGTATAATGGCCTGTATCCATCATTGCCATGACATACAGGACAATTCCAATGTCCCCAAAATGCCACCATGTTATACATATTCTTCCCTCTCCGTCGACTTAGAACCTCTAGTGGTCACTGCTTCTGTATCAATAAAAGAATTTCTTTTATTATTAGAAAAATAATGTCTATAATAGAATAATAATAAGTCTACTTTAGTTCATTATTCCCCAATCTTGCAGATATTAGATTGGTGATGCCCACTCTGTTTCAAATTGAGAGGTGGCCTAGATCCCATGGGGCAGATGGATGGAACTATCTTGCTTGCAGTTGCAGACACTCTTGGGATGGGTGATGTGCATCATAATCTCCTTGTTAGTTGTCCTGGGTGAGTCCAATGAACTGGTAAACAGGGCTAAACACTTTCTTTTGGTTACACTGGGATTTTATTACAAAACCTACATCTATGAACTACTAACTTAAATTTAATAGCATAAATGTTCTCTTCTCCCATATACCTTCATTTCCCCATTTTATGTTATTTTTGCCCATATAACCACTTTATATTTTGTTTGTCCATATCAGGAAATATGACTGTTTCTTATTCAATTGTATTCTAACTCTTTAGAATTAAAATGTAAAGTTGCATATTGAGGCCACAGTACTATTAGGTTTACATTTACCTGCTAAGTTAGCTTTACGGAAGATATTCACTTCTGTGCAATGCTCCAAGTCACTTTTCCTTCTCTTTTGCTTTCAACCTGAAGATCTCCCTTTAGCAATACTTGTAGGGTAGGATTTTGGTAATGAACTCTCTGTTTCTATTTACCTATGAAATTTTGTACTCTCCCAATTTTTGAAGACAATTTTGCTGGATCAAGAATTTTGGCTGGATATTTTCCCCCTTGCAGTACACTAAATATATCTTACTACTGCCTTCTTACCTCCATGGTTTCTGATGAAAAATCAAAACTTAGTGTTATTGAGGATCCATCATATTTATGATGTGCTTTTCACTAGCTGCTTTCAGAATTTTGGTTTTGTCTTTGACGTTTGACATTATGATTAATGTGTGTCTCTGAACAGCTCTAATAGGGTTTAGGCTGCTTGGACTATATTGCATTTCATGGATATGTATAATTTCGTCTTTAATAAGTTTTGGGAAATTTTCAGCCATTATTTCCTGAAACATGATTTCTGCCCTCTTTCCTTTCTCTTCCCCTTCTGGAACAATTATGGTGCTTATGTTGGTATGCTTCATGCTGTCACTCAAGTCCCTTAGACACTGCAAATTTTTTCTCTTTTCTCTGTCTGTTCTTTCTACTGTATGATTTCAATTGTGATGCATTATAGTTCACGGATTCTTTCTTCTATCTACTCAAATCAGCTATTCTAGTCTCTAGTGTATTTTTAGTCTCCAGTATTGTTGCTTTCAGTCCCATTATTTCTGCAATGTTTCTTTTCAAACTATTTACTTTGTTCATACATATTCTTAATATCCTTTAGCTTTTATCTGATATTAGCTCATTGGTTTCCTTTTTTTCCTTCATCTCATTGAACTGATTTCATAGATATTTTTAACTTCTCTGATTAGTTTGTCTAAATTTTGTGTCTCCTTTGAAGTTTTAATTTGTTTCATTGACTGAGCCATATCTTCCTTTCCCTTAGTATGCCTTGTAATTTTTTACTGATTACCGGACATTTTATTATTTAGAATTTATTTTATTTGACTTTGAGGTGAGTGTCTGTCTCTTGCATTTAGGCTTTCTGAGATTTTGTGCACCTTATCTTAGAACTTTATAGTAGTCTTTGCTTAGTTGTTCATATTTTTTCAGGTCCATTTTGCCTGATTCTTACCCTGGTTATGTGGTATAACTTACAAGATTGCCCTTTTATGTACAATCATTTCACCTCCAGTAGAAATCTTCCTTTCCTCTCTCCATCACTGGGAATTCTGAATGTTTCTGTTTGTTTCTGTGCAGAATTTTCTATTCAGATCCTATGATTTCTCTCCCTGATTCAGTAGCCCCTTTTTATTATACTTTCCACTTCTGGGACTTTTCCTGTCTTAAAGCAGTTTAGTTTTCCCATTTTATTTTCCATGAGCCTTTCTCCCTCTTGTTAACTCCCAGTTAGTGTATCTCACACTGAGGAGCATATTTGGGCAGTCCAAATATCTCCATCTCTTTCATTGAGATGATCCTGAAAGCAGAGATTAGACAGAGTATGTGAATACTTTTCTAACAGTTCTGCTGTGGTCTCTGTTATTCTTAGGGTCTTTTTCATATATATATTTTTTATTTTAAAAGATGCTTAGATTATAAAAATGTCACATAAAAATATAGGGTGTTCCCATATGTCCTGCTCCCTACACCTCCCACATTTTCCAACGTTAACAACAACTTTCATTAGTGAGGTACATTCATTGAAATTGATGATCACATTTTGGAACATTGCCACTAAAGTTTACATTGTAGTTTACACTCTCTCTCACCCAAATCTGTATGTTATGTCAAGATTCATAATGATGTGTATCTGTCATTGCAATGCCATTTAGGACAATTCCCAAGTCCCCAAATGCCCCCATATTACACCTGTTTTTCCCTCTCCCTGCCCTCAGAACCTCCACTGCCTCCATATAAATGATATAATTTTTCCCATTGCTAGAATCACAATAAGTCTATAGTAGATACAAGTAAGACTATTTTAGTCCATAGTTCATTCCCCAATCTTGAGCATTCTGGGGTTGTGATGTCTGCTCCACCTCTAATTGGAGCGGGGGGGGGGGGTCAGTCTGATCCAATAGGGCCAATGGATGGGAATCTCCTGCTTCTAACTGTAGACTCACTCAGTTCCTTGGTATGATAGTTGTCCAACATCACATCCATGTTTGTTGTCCTGTGTGAGACAAATGAACTGGAGATTAGGTGTTGCAACTCCATTGAGACTTAGGGCCACGCTGGTATAAGGACAGCCCAAAGATTTAGATCTCTTGGGCATACACCTACCAACTCTAGTACTAATTATAGGTTCAAAAAGAAGGACAGAAGTGTCATATGTAGGGAAACCACAACTGAGTCCAACTCTGTCGCTTTGGGGAGCATAAATTCCAATGTGGAGCCCACTGGCAAAGTACCAAACTCCAGAGCTATCTACCCTGACTATAATGTCTGGATATCTCCAGAGCCCTCAGGAGCCCCACTATTTGGGATATTATCTACTTTGGTAGTCAATGAGATCCTTCTGAGATGTGCATGAGCTTAACCTCTGGAGTGACTTCCAGATTCGCTTTGAAGTCACTCAGCCATATAAACATATTTGTCTTTACCATTTTCCTCTTTGGGTTAAGGTCTCTTTTCCAATTGCATTGTTTGTTGATGCTTGGTAGTAATCCCTTGGTGCCACGGTGGCTCATCCCTGGGAGTCATGTGTCATGCTGGGGGGAAGTTAATATATTTACATACTGTGTTTGGCTTAGAGAGAGGCCACATTTGAGCAAAAAGGAGGCTCCCAGGAGGCAACTCTTAGCCACCCTATAATACTAGGCTAAGTTTCAATTTCAAGAGTAAAGGTTGATGCACAAAGACATCAATATCCAGGACCCATCAATGGACCATCCTCCTTCACTAGTCATTGGATCTCTACTCATGGGAGTCTTGCTGACCCATTAGAGAATGTGGCAGAGCTCTCCAGGATGTGAATTTGATATTCCTTTGGATATTGTGTGAATCTCCACCCCTTTTGACAATGCCCCATGAACATTGACCCCATTTACATGCCTTATATGTATGTCTAGGTGAACTTCCTCCCATGTATCTCCCATCACTAACACCCCACACCAATGATCCTCCCTTGCCACAATTGTAACATTTCTGTGATCCAAAACTTCTTCAAAAATTTATTTGGCCAATAAAATAGTCAACTACAATTAATATGAAAACAAAATATAATGATAGCTTTAAAAATAAAAAATAAAATACAAAAAATTTAAAAAATAAATATAAAAAATTAAAATTTGGGTTAATACAAAATAATGAAAAAATTTAAATTTTTTTTGACATTTTGCCTTTCATTAATGTAATATCTATTCTCCTATATGGACAGTGGCATTTTCCCCATATATCCCCCCAGTGCCTTACTTTCTTTTATTTTTCTTCAAAGAAATTTTAGATTATAGAAAATTTATGTACAGAATACAGGGGACTCCCATATACCCAACATCCTCCCCCTTTTCCCCCTTCCCCTATTAATAACATTTTTTCTGTGGATGATATGTTCATTACAACTGATGTACAAATATTGAAATATAGGTACCAGTCAAGGTTAATGGTTTACATCATGGTTTCCATTTTGGACCATACACTTTCATGAACTTTGATGCAATTCAACATGGCCTGTATCCATTATAGCAAGATCATGTAGAAAACATCACTCTCCCCCAAAATGCCCCCTGTTCCATCTATTCTATTCCTCCCTCCCCATCCCCTCTGGACCCACAGCAACCATGAGGCTTCACTCCTTGAAAGACACGATTCATAATTATGTGCAAATACACTGAGGGCTTAACACACTGATCTCTCCTCCCCTATTAGGCACTATCATGCTCTCAAGAGACTCCTGCCCCTCTATTTGAGAACATAGCAGGCCTCCCCAGGATAGGAGTCCACAAACTTGCCGCCCATTATCTGGGTCTCCACCCACTGATATAACACACTATGGCAAGATGAACACTCACACGCTCCCTAGAGCCTGCCCCAGGTGCACCCTGTACCAAATGTCCCCACATCCAACACCCCAAATAAGCAACCCTCACTTGCCATATTGCCAAAAGAGCATTCCCAACATTGTATTTTAAACCACGCACCTGCCAATCCCCAGTATTCACCTACTCCTTCCCCGAACACTCCTCCCAGTTCCGTGGAAAGTCCAACCCACTCTCCCCAACCCACCACCTTGACATACCAGCACTGCCCAACCCAACAGTAAATTAAATCTCTGTCATGCTTCTCCACTGTACAACTGCACACCTATCATACATTTTGCCCATATGCGCATTGACTCACAATCTTCTTCTCCCTTTCTATTTCCTGTAAACTTATCTTCCAGACTCTATCTCTGTGAGTCTGCTTAATTTGCTTAATACGTATCAGTGAGGGTGGAATATTTGTCCTTCAGTGCCTGGCTTGCATCACTCAACACAAGGTCCTCAAGATTCATCCATGTTATCTTGTGTGTTAATACTGTATTCCTTCTTGCAGCTGAGTAATATTCCATTGTATGTATATGCCACAATTTGTTTACCAACTCATTTGTTGAAGGTCATTTGGGTTGATTCCAACTTTTGGCAATAGTTAGTAAAGTCACTATAAGCATTGGTGTGCATATCTCTGTTTATGGCCTTGTTTTCAGTTCTTCTGGGTATATACCCAGCAGTGGAATTGCTGGATCTCATGGCAGTTCTATAGTTATTTTTCTGAGGGAACACCAAATGGTCCTCTACAGTGCCTGTACTATTTTACATTCCCACCAGCAGTTGATGAGTGTTCCCATTTTTTCACATCCTCTCCAACACGTATAGTCCTCTGTTTTTTAATAACCACCAGTCTAATGGGTGTAAGATGATATCTCATTGTAGTTTTGAATTGTATTTCCCTAATAGGTATTGATGTTGAGCAACTCTTCATGTGCTTTTTAGCCATTTGTATTTCTTCTTTGGAGAAGTGTCTATTCAAATCACTTGTCCATTTTTAAATGGGTTGTTTGTCTTTTTATTTTTGAGGTGTAGGATTTCTTTATATATGCTCTATAATAGGTCCCTATCACATATATGGTTATCAAATATTTTCTCCCATCAAGTAGGCTGTCTTTTCACATTCTTGACAAACCCCTTTGAGGTGCAAAAGTTTTTAATTTTGAGGAGGTCCCATTTATATCTTTTTTATTTCATTGCCGTGCTTCAAGTGTAAAGTTCATGTAACCATTTTTATGTGCATGCTTGTCAGCCACTTCTACACTGGTTTTCTGAGGACTTGGGTCTCTCTGACTGGCAATGTATGGTGTTGTTTCTCACTACTGTGAGTGACTTTATGTTCTACATCTATGGGAAGAAGTTCCTGTTCTTTGTTGCCTCTGTGTAACTTTAAGGTGCAGGGCTCTGAGTGGGGAGGGTTCAGGTTGGAAGACCTAGGCCACATATTTCCTTCATTCCAGCTTTTTAAATGTTTTTCTTTTATTCTGCAATTGTGGAGTCATTCTGCATTCTCTATCATCATCCAGACTTTTAATCAAGTAAGATTTGTCTTTTTATTAGTTGCTTTTTAAGTAAGACTTTTATATTGGAAATCTTATATTGCCATACTGATGATACCACTTGAAAAGAGTTATGTAGTAAAGTGTCAGGATCAATAACACTATTGACAATTCCCTGTATGCTTTCACCAGCTTCTTAATGTAGGCTTTTAAAACATGTCCTTATGTTGTTGAGAATGTTTCCTTATATTCCATTTTTTAGTGTTTTTTTCAAGAAAGGATTCTCTATTATGCCAAAAGCCTTTTCCATGTCACTTGAATGATCATATGTACTTTCCTTCATTCTTTTTAATGCAGTGTATTTCATTAATTTATATTCTTATGTAGAACAGACGCATACCTGAAATAAATCCCACTTGATAATGGGGTATAAATATTTTAAATGTGCTGTTGGGTTCTATTTATTAATATTTTATTGAAGACTTTTGCACCCATATTCATAAGGAGATTGGTTACTAATATTCTTTTCTTGTGTTATCATAACCTAAGTTGGTATCATATTAGCTTCAGGATGAGTTAGGAAGTGCTCCCCACTCCTCAATTTTTTAGACAAATTTGAGAAGTATATGTGCTAATTTTTTTGAATATTTTTGAATGTTTACCAGTGAAGTTATCTGGTCCTGTGTTTTTCTTTTCATAAAACTTTTGTATCCTCATCCAATTTCTTTGTTAATGGAAAGGTAAAGTTCAAGCCATTTATATTTGAAGTAACTAATTATAATGTAGGTTTTTCTACTGCCATTTGCTGTTTGATTTGTTCATTTTCTATTTTTTGTAAGCCTGTTTTTTTATTATTTTTATTTTTAAAGAAGCTTTAGAGTACCTAAATTTTACATAAAATATATAAGGGATTCCCATATACTGTACTCACTTCTTCTCCCACCCTTTCCCACATTAATGACATCTTTCATTAGTGTGGTATGTTTGTTACAATTTATGAACACATATTGAAGCATTGTTACTAACCAAGGACGATAGCTTACATTATGGTTTATACATTGCACAAATTTATAGGTTTTAATAAATTGTATGATGGTCTTTACCCATCGTTGCAATGCCATGCAGGACTATTCCAATGTCCAAAAATGCTCCAATGTTACGCCTATTCTTTCCTCTCTTCTTCTGAGAAACTCTGATGGCCACTGCCTTTATTTCAATGATACAAGTTCTTCCATTGCTATAATAATAATAAGTCTACATTAAGCCATGTTTGCATATCCTTTTATGTTTGTTAATTCCTCAATCTTGAGCATATTGGGATGGTGATGCCCACTCTGTTTCTGATTGAGAGGGGAATAGAATGCCATGGGACAAATGGAGGGAACTGTCTTTCTTGCAGTTGTAGATGCTTTCTGCTTTTGGGGATGGGCATTGTCAATATTCATTCTTTTTCAATTGTCCTTGGCAAGTCCAATGAACTGGAAAGTAGGTGTTGCAACTTTGCTGATATTCAGGGATAAACCAGCATATAAGCAGACCAAAGATATGTCTCTGGGACATATATTTAAGAAGTATAGTGTTAATTATTGGTTCAAATAAAAGGGGAAAAAGAGCAATGTGTAAGAAAATTGCAAATGAGTTTAACTTTGTTACATTGGGGAGCATATATTACAGAGTAAGTTTCACTGACAGTGTGATGAATTCCTGTGATTGGCTGCTCTGCCTATAGTGTCTAGAAATCTCTAGAACCCTCAAGAGTCCTGACAGGCTACTGAATTCCTAAGATTGCACTGCCTATAGTGTCTATATTTCTCTAGAGCCATCAGGAGACTTGCTACTTGAGGCACTCTTTACTGTGGCAGTAAATGAGTGCCTGATGAAACATACATAAGCTTAATCTCTGTAAAGACCTCCAGATCACTTTGAAATCTCTTAGCCTTAAAAACTCATTTGTATTAATATTTCTTCCTTTTGGTCAAGGTCTTTGTTTAAATGCATTGCTCATTGTTGCTTGGTAATAATCCCTCAGTGCCAGGTAGGCTTATTTTTGAAAGTCATGTCCCACACTGGGGGGAAAGGTAGTGAGTTTATATGCTGTGTTTGGATTAGGCAGTCCACATTTCAGCAACAAAAAGACTTTCAGGAGGTAACACTTAGGCAATATATAATACTAATCTAAATTTCTATTTCACAAGAACAAGTTTCATAAGTAAAACCATCAAAATGTCAGGACCTAATTTATTGCTCTGCCCTCCTTCACTAGGCACTGCCAATGAACTGTAGGGATTCTTGCCACTCTATTAGGGAATATAGGAAGATTCCCAGGATGTGATTTCAATATTCTTTTCATTATTGGGTGAGTGTCCACCCACCAAGACAACACCCCATGACCACTTGAACATATTCATATGCCATACAGGCATGCACCAGGTGTACCCCTTCCCACTCATACCCACATCACTGACACCACACAACAGTGATCCTCCTCTGATACAGTTGCAACACTTCTGTGATCCAAAATCTCCTCCACCAAAATATAAACAAAAATACTAAGAAAATAAAATAATTATAATAAAAATAACATAAAACACAAAAATAAAATAAATAAAAAATTCATTGTGTCTTTCAACACTGAAAGACCTGGGTTTTGTTGTACAGTGACATTATCTTCCATATGTTCCCCCAGTGTCATTTTTTTTTTTTTTGCTTTATCTTCTTTGTAGCTTTATGTTACAGAATATTCACATAGAAAATATAAGGGATTCCCATTTGACCAACACCATTCCCCTCTCTCACTCTTCCCTATTAATAATATTTTACATGTCTATAGTACATTTGTTATAATTGGTGAAAAATTTTGAAGACCAAATCATGGTCAACAGTTTATATTATAGCTTACAGTTTGCACTATGCATTTTTATAGGTTTTGTCAATTTTTTAATGCCCTGTATTCATCATTGCAAGATCATGCAGAGCAATTCCAATGCCATAAAAATGCCCTATGTTCCATTTTTCTATTCTTCCCTCCTGTTCTCATGAAAACCTATGTTAACCACGAAGTTCAATTTTTGAAGAATAAGGCTCATACTTACATGGAATTATATCGAGGGATTAACATACTGGTCTATATGTTTTATTGGCACTGCCTATGTTCTTGAGAGATTCTTTCCCCTCTAATTGAGAACATTGCAGGCCTCCCCAAGTTGCAAGTTTAATATTTTCTTGTTTATTGTGTGGATCTCCACTCACTTAGATAACACACTAAGGCAAGATTAACACTTTCATATTCCATAGAGCATGCCCCAGGTGTGTCTTAACCTGTATAAACCTCAATCCAAATGTCCTGCACCAGGAACTCTCCTCTGACAAATTTGTCAAAAGATCATTCCCCCAATTGGAGTTTTAACCACAAACTTGCAAATCCCCAGAGTACACCTGCTGCTTCCTTCAATATCCCCCCAGTACCACTGATAGCCCAAACCAACCTACACCATTCTCCCACTCACAAAACTGACCATCAAACCTAATCATGTCACTGCACCACTAACTCCTCCATCCACTTCCCAAACACCCCATTCCACCTTATCATAGAATTTGCCCAGGTTGAGCATTGGCTCACCACCCTCTACTCCCTTTATGTCTCCTGTTAACCTATCTTCCACCCTAGCTCTGTGAGTCTGCTCAATTTGCTTGTCATATCAGAGAGGTCCTGTAATATTTGTCTTTCAGTGACTGGCTTACGTCCCTGAACGTAAGGCCTCCAAGATTCATCCATGTTGTCCCATATATTAATATTGCTTTTCTTCTTACAGCTGAGTAGTATTCCATTTTATATATAAACTACATTTGCTTATCCATCCATCTGTTGATGAACTCTAGGGTTGCTTCCAACTTTGGCAATAGTGAAAATTACTGCTATGAATATTGGTCTGCATACATCTATTCGTGTCCCTACTTTCAATTATTTTGTATATATACCCCGAAGTAAGATTGCTGGATCATATGGCAGTTCTATAATTACCTTCCTGAAGAACTGCCAAACTGTCCCTCACAAATGGCTGCACCATTTTATATTCCTACCAGCAGTGGTTGAATATTCCCTTTCATCTATATTCTCCCAAACTCTTGTAGTTCTCTGGTTTTTTCAGTAACCCCAGGGTAATAGGTGTAAATTGATATCTCATCGTAGTTTTTTTTAAAATTAATTTTGTATTTCCTTTATTGCTAGTGATCTAGACTATCTTTTTATATGCATTTCTTCTTTTTCATATGCTTTTTAGCCATTTGTATTTCTTCTTTGTAGAAGTGTCTGTTTAAATCACTTGTACATTTTTAAAATTAGTTGTTTCTCTATTTTTGAGATGTAGGATTTCTTTATATATGCTGGATATTAGGCCCTTAATAGATAAATTGTTAACAAATATTTTTTCCCATTGAGCATTCTGCCGTTTCACTTCCTTGACAAACTCTTCTGAAGTAAAAATGTTTTTAATTTTGAGGAGGTCTCATTTATCTATTATCTATTTTGTCTTTAATTTTTCAAACTTTGTGTTTAAAGTTTCTTAGCCATTATGTACTACAATATCTCATAGATGCTTCCCTGCATTATCTTCCAGGACCTTTAGGGTCTTAGTTTTTACCTTTTCGTCTTTGAATCATCTTGAGTTAATTTTTGTATAGGGTGTGAGATGGTGAACATTTCTCATTCTTTTGGGTGTGTATATCCAGTTCTCAAACATAATTTGTTGCAGAGGTCATTCTGTCTCTGTTGCGTGAGCTTGGGGGCATATTAAAATATAAGTTGAATGTATATGCAAGGATCTATATCAGAGCGCTCAATTCTGTTCCATTTGTGTGTCTTTACTTGTGTCAATACCATGCATTTTTTTAAAAATATATTTTTTTTATTTTTTAAAAAATACTTAGATTACATAAATGTTACATAAAAATTTTAAAGATTCCCATATAACCCACTCCCCACACCCCCCACACCTTCCCACATAATCATCATTCATTAATGTGGCACATTCATTGCAGTTGATAAACACATCCTGAGGCTTTGCCATTAAGCATGGACCATATTTCATATTGTAGTCTACACTCTCTTGCACACAGTTCTGCATGTTATGTGATGATATAAAATGGCCTATATCTGTCATTGCAACATCATTCAGGATGATCCCAAAGTCCCGAAAAAGCCCCTGTACTACAACTGATTTTCCCTCTCCCTGCTTCCAGAGCTTCCATGGCCACTGGCTCCACATCAATGTTGTAATTTCTTCCATTGCTAGAATCATAATACGTCTATAGTAGAATACCAGTAAGTCCACTCTAGTCCAATAATTCTTTCCGCAATCTTGAGGATTCTGAGATGGTGATGTCTACTCCACCTCTAATTGAGAGCGGGCTTATACCCCATGGGGAAGATGGATGGGACTATCTTGCTTGCAGTTGCAGACTCTCTCTGTTCCTTGGGATGTTGGTTGTCCATCATCATCTCCTTGTTAGTTGTCCTGGGTGAGTCCAGTGAGCTGTATAATAGGTCCTGCAACTCTGCTGAGGTACCAGGCCTAGCTGGCAAATGGACAGCCAAAAGTCTCGAGTGTCTTAGACGTACACCTACAAACCACACACCAATTATAGGTTTAAATAGAAGGGACAGATGATCCATTTATAGGGAAGCCATAATTAAGTCCAAATTTGTCACTCTCAGGAGAACAAATTCCAAAGTAGAGCACACTGACATGGCACCAGACTCTGGAGTTATCAGCTGTGACCATAGGACCTGGGTGTCTCCATAGCCCTCCGGACCTCCACTATTTGGAGTAGTATTCACTTTGGCAGTCTATGAGATCCTGCTGAGATGTGCACAAGACTTGCCTCTGGGAAGACCTCCCAACTAAGTTTGAAGTCTCTTAGCCATATAAACTCATTTGTCTTTACCTTTCCCTCCTTTTATTTGACGTCTTTTTCCAGTTGCGTTGCTAGTTGGTGCTTGGTAGTAATCTCTCAGTGTTGCAGTTTTGATCATTATAGATTTGTAGTATGGTTTAAAGTCAGATTGCATGATTCCTCCAATTTAAGTTTTCTTTTTTTTATGTTTTTGGCTATGTGGTGCCCCTTGCCCTTCCAAATAAATATCATAATTAGCTGTTACCATTCAGTAAAATTTCTGTTGTAAATTTTACTGGGATAATGTTAAAATGTAAATCAATTTGGGTAGGGCAGGGAATTAGGTTTAGACTTCCAATCCATGAACATGGGTTATTCTTCCATTTTTTAGGTCTTCTTTGGTTTACTTTAAAAAGGTTATGTAGTTTTTTTGTGTAGAAGTCATCTTTCAAATTAATTCCAAGTTATTTGAATATTTCAGTTGCTACTGTAAATGTAATGTTTTCTTGATTTCCTCCTCCAATTGTTAATTATTGTGTGCAGAAATGCTACTGATTTTTGCATTTTGAACTTATATTCTGCCACTTGTTTATCACCTCTAGAAGCCCTGTTGAAGATTTCTCAGGGATTTCTATGTATAGTATTACGGCATCTGCAAATAGTGAAATTTTTACTCCTTCCTTTCCAATTTGGATGTCTTTTTTTTCTTTTTCTTGCTTAAGTGCTGGAGACAATTACATCTAATACCATGTTGAATAAGAGGAGTGACAGTGGCCATCTTTGTCTTGTCCAGATTTTAGAGGGAAAGCTTTAGTATTTTATCATTAAAATGTAGCTAGCTGTGGGTTTTTTCATATATACACCTTGCCATATTGAGGATATTTACTTCTATTCCTATCTTTTGAAATGTTTTTATTCAGGAAATTGTACTGCATTTTGTCAATAGACAAATCATGTCAATAGACATGATTATGTAAATTTTTAAAATCTATTACAGTGATGTAATATATTGATTGATTTTCTTATGTTGAATGATTCTTGTACACCAGGGATGAAATCCACTTGGTCATGTTGAATAATTCATTTGATGTGTTGTTGAATATGATTACCTCCATTTTTCTTTTCTGGAAGATTTGCAGTAGGATTGGTGTTACATTTTTCCAGAATGATTGGTAGAATTGACCTGTGAAGGCATCTGGAACTGGGATTTTTTAGTTCAGAGGCTTTTGATGACTAATTCAATCTCCTTATTTGTTATTGATCTGTTAAGTTCATCAAATTCTTCTTTCATAAGTATAAGCTGTTTGCCTGCTTCTAAAAATTTGTCCATTTCATCCAAGTTATCCATCTTGTTGGCATACAATTTTACAAAGTATGTTTTTATGATACTCTATTTATGTGGATATGTGGTGACGTCCCCTCCTTCATTTTTCTTCTTGTGTATTTGCATCTTCTTTCTTTTTTCTTTGTTAGTCTAAAGGCTTGTCAATTTTATTGATCTTTTCAAAGAACCAGCTTTTAGTTTTGTTGATTTTTTCTAGTGTTTCTTATTCTCAATTTCATTTATCTCTGCTCTAATCTTTATTATTTCCTTCTTTCTGCTTGTTTTGAGATTAGCTTGTTATTTTTTTATCTAATTCCTCCATGTGTGCAGCTAGGTCTTTGATTTTAGCTCTTTTTTCTTTTTAATATATGCACTTTTGCCTATAAATTTCCCTCTAAGCACTGCTTTTGCTGCATCCTATGGGTCTTGGTTAATTGTGTTCTCATATTCCTTTGTTTCAAGGTAGTTACTTATTTCTTTTGTAATTTCCTCCTTGAGCCACTGAATGTTTAAGTGTATGCTGTTTAACATCCATATCTTTGAGCCTATGCTTATTATCTCCTTCTTACTGATTTCCAGCTTCATTAATTTGTGGTCAGACAGATTGCTTTGTATAATTTCAAATTTTCTGAATTCATTGAGTGTTGTTCTGTGATCTTGAGTACAAATGGATCATCCTGGAAAATAATCCATTTGTGCTCAAGAAAAATGTATATCCTGCAGTATTTGGGTGTAATATTCTGTATATGTCTATTTGGTCTAGGTCCTCTAATGTATTACTTAATACCTCTATTTCTTTTTATTTTTTTTTTTTAATATCGG
>JAQZBX010009832.1:0-45332 GCA_029593785.1 Cabassous unicinctus
TGATACTATAAAACATTGATTAATGGGAATATATGGGTAATGCTTCTGGTTAATAGAATTTTCAGGTTAACTGAGGGTTAAATAGGAGATTTAATAAAATTGCCAAGGCACTTACCTTTATCTGTTTTGTGGCACTTATCACATTTACCTTGCCTGGAAACTTTTAAAGCACATGTTTTATCTTCCCTAATAGATTGTGAACTCTTTGAGGGTAGAATCTGAGCCCTATACTGATCTGTGAAACAATGTAGCCTAACAGATGGTATTTTAAAGACAAAGGCTTCATTATCATCATTATCATGTTGAAGTTAAAAGCATGATCTCTTTAGCCCACTGACCAGAGTTTGTATACTGCCTCTGACATTTACCAGCTCAGTGGGCTTGGGAAAATTTCCTAGCTTCTTGTTGCCTCAGTTTCTTCATCCTTGAAATGGGGATAATAATAGTACTTATCTTACAAAGCTGTTATGTGGATTAAATGAGTCAATATGCATGCAATGCTTAGAACAGTGAGCAAGTAAGCAGGCACTGTACTAAGTGCTCTACAGGAATATTCTAGTTTGACCTAAAAGGAAGATGCTATTATTATCCCTATTTTATACTCGAGAAAACTCAAGTGCAGAGAAGTTAAATAACTTCCTGAAGGTTACTCGGCTAGTAAGTGGTAGAGATAGGTTCAAGTCAAACCTCCTTGATTCAAATCTAAGGCTTTTCTGAAATCATATTTTTGCATTTCTAAAATGTTTCTACTCTTGGATTTGCCCAACTGTGGGAAAAAACGTGTATTTCTCACATTGTGTGTCCAACGTGGTCAGCATGTGGTGCTGCTGCTCAGCATGGTAATTCGGGAAGCTAGGCTAACGGGGGAGGGCAGGTAGTCAGGACCCCTGACCAGCAATTCTGGGAAGGGAAGGCAGTGAGTCACCCACTGGCCTGTCAGGCTTCTACCCCTAATGTATGTATCTCACTTCCACTCACATTTCTTTGCCCAAAGCGAGTCATAGGGCCACACCTGACTTGAAAGGGGGTAGGAATGTGCAGTCCTAACCTGACTCGAGAGGCAGAGGGCTACAAATACTCTCTGTGCAGCAACGGCTACCACAGCCTACCTGAGGACTCTCAAATTAGCGAATAATCCCTGGGCACTGATATCTAGGGATACATGATAAGTACAGAAACTAGGGAAGTAGGGTTCCTCAACCTAGGCACAATTAACCTTTTGGGCTGGATAAATCTTGGGTGTGGGGCTCTGCCCTGTGAATTTCAGGATATTTAACAGCACCCCTGGCGTCTACCCAATAGATGCCAGTAACACCACACCTCATTTGTGACAAACAAAAATGCCTCCCACCCTTGCCAAATGTCCCCTGGTGGGTAAAAGCACCCTCAGTTGAGAACCACTGCCCTAAAGTAACTTCATTTGCACCCAGAAGCTCTTGAGTCCCAGGGAATTTCTGGTTATACTGTGGCCTCATGATATAAATGAGGACAGTGTGGAAGATTTTACATATTATAAAATTATCTCAGAGGGTCTGTGGCTTGCAGAAAGTTATGGATTTAGAGTTGGCACAAGAACCTATATCCCTGGAATCACTATCAAGTACTCTTTTTGCTACCCTATATTTCCTAAACTATCTTTTAGATTTTCCACAGTGACTTTATACTATGCAAAGCTCCTTCACTGAATCTACCTCAAATTGTCAGCCCCTGTAATTTTCAGCCTATTTATTTTTCTTGGTCCTCTGTGGAAGTAGGGAACAGCTGGTCATCATGTTCTGTGTAATAACTTTTCATATATTTGAAGACTGTTATTAAACCATCTCCAAGCTTCTCTTTGCTCTGGGTAATTGTTATGCTCAAACATGCACATGGAATTGCACAAAGCCTGGGAGAAGATATAGTCTCAAAACTAATGTTTGTGTATGAAAATGGAGGAAAAACAATTTTTGACTGTAAACATCAACAGGAAGGAAGGATAAAGTCTGCAACTGTGAGGTCAAGTTTTCTGAGTATTTCTTTCATTATTCCGTGTTTTTTGTTCTGATTATTATAGATGATCTGGAAGTTTTAATTTATTACTATGGACATTAATGTACTAATTAAGATTTTATAGTACTTTTAATCTTGATGCTATTTTAATGGAAATCCAGTGATGTACAAGATACCAAGTTTCTGTCTGCCACATCTCAGGACATGACCAGGCATAATCTAATTAACTCTGCTAGCGCTGATGAGATGACACACCTAGGAGCAAGACCTTCCCAAAATAAGATGTAACTTGGACAATGACTAATAAAAACTAATACTTATTCTGTGATTTCCATTTGATAGGCCAGATGCTAAGAGATTTGTGAGATTTGTCTCGTTTAATCTCATTAACTCCAAGAGATATTTGCCATTATTATCCCCATTTTACAGAATCAGAAGCTGGGGATCAGAGAGGTTAAGTAACCTTCCCAATATCAACAGCTGGTGAGTGGTACAACCGGAGCTTGAAATCCAGCAGCCTGGCTGTAGAACCCATGATCGTAACTGTAGTACCACACTGCCTCTGTGCAAGCAGGGACCATATCTTATTAATGTTTGTGTGTCCAGTGTCTAGCTCCTAGGTTCAGTTCTCAGAAATATTTATTGAATGAATATAAAAATGATGAATAATAAATGACAGACCAGAAATATGGGGCAGCAGCCTAGCTGTGGTTCAGAACATTATGTACGCATTATGTGCTCAGACATCACTGTGCCTCCCATGCCTCGCATCCCGTCCCACCTGAAGGTGGGCTAGATGGCTTCCTTAGGATCCCATAATGAGCTGTGTGTGTCTCTCTCCATGCACTGACCTTACTATATTATAATAATCTATTTACGTGCCTGTTTCTCCTGCTAGAACAGTGTGGTTCTCAATCAGGACAATTTTGCCCCTAGGGCACATATGGTAATGTCTGGACACATTTTTGATTTTCATAACTGGGGAGGCGGTTGCTACTGTCATCTAGAGGAGAGAGGCCGGAGATGCTGCTAAACATCCTATAATGCACAGGGCAGCCCTCTACAACAATTATCTGATCCAAAATACCAAGAGTTACAAGGTTGAGAAGCACTGTCTGAAATACAGCTACTTAGTGAAAGAAACCTGTGTTTAGGGTCATCTCTGTGTTGTAAGTGCCAAGAACAATACTTGACAGATAGTTGGGGCTCAAATGAGTGAAGAGTGAATGAATAAATGAGTGGATATTGAATAGCAAGTGTAGTTCAGCAGACAGGATTCCATTTTCAGAAGCGTAGGTAATAGCCCAGGTCCTAGAACAGCCATTGTGGATTAACATAGAACTCTATCAGATTAGGAGATCTTGGAGATAAATTCAGATGTAAGCCACAAGCAGTTGGCAAAGGGGAAGAGTAGTGGGATATTATTTTGTATATTAATCTATTTTTCCCTTTATTTTCTCTTGGGCCCTTCTTCCATTTACCCAGCAGCTAGAATCTGTAACCTCTGCTTTCAGGGATGGGGGGACCCAACAGAATCAGAAAATAAAAGAATAAAATTTCTTACTTTAGAGTTTCAAAAGCCAGGGTTCAAGTAAAAGGTAAAATGACAGTCAGTTATGGCCAGTTTCCCTATCCTTGAGACAAGATAAAGATTTTTCAAATAGAGAGAAGAGAGAAGAATCAGAGGAAGAAAAAGAGACTTTGCCCTGAGTAGGGAGGGGTCCCCTAAGAAAAGACCTAACATTATTCTACCTCTTATTTTCTCCAGACTGAGTTTGGGGCTAGAGGTAGACAGGGTGTACCTCCCCTAGCTCTGCTTAGACCCCAGGGAGCACATCCCAGAATCTCCTTGTGCCTGGACTGTTGTAGGAGCCGTGGAACAGAAATGACTGTGATAGGCTGAATCATGGCTGTCCAAAAGATATCCATGTCTAATCCTTGAAACCCATGAATATTATGTGGCAAAAAAGAACTTTGCAGAGGTCCTTAAATTAAGTATTTTGAGATGATGAGATTGCCATGGATCACATAAAAGGGAGACTCAAGACAGAAGAAGGGACATGGGTAGAGATTAGAGTGATGTAGCCGCAAGCCAAGGAATGCCAGCAGCCACCAGAAGCTGGAGAAGGTAAGGGATGGATTCTCCCTTAGAGTGTCCTGAGAGAGCACAGCAATGTCGACACCTTGATTTCAGCCCAACTGGATTTTGGGCTTCTGAACTGTTTTTTTAAAAACTGAATACATGTTGCTTTAAGTTACAAAGTTTGAGATAATTTGTTACAGCAACCATAGAAATTTAACACAGGCATCTAGGCACAGCCCCCAAACTTCCCGCCCTCAGAGTGGTCCAGGCGTGGCTGAGTTGTGGTCACAGTTAACAGAGCTGGCTCTGTGATCCTCTGAGATTGGGAACAGGAAAATATAGCGTGGACTTCTTTGAGACTGGATCGGAATAAAGTTATCTCAGAAGATGACAATATGGATAGATAATAATGGTCCTTTCCAGGTCCTCCCCACTTATTCCTTGACAACATGGAACCCTGGGGAAAAGGAAGGGTAGGGCAACATTTTGAATTGAATGAGTTCAGTTTCTGCCACATAAAACAAAAGCTCAGAATATAAATTAGATTAAATTTAAGAAAAAAATATAATTTCATTTCTTGTACACCTGATCTGTGGTCTACCATTTGTACTTGGCTATAGAAGCACAGGTGGTGCAGTATCCTAGCAACCATCTTAAATTTAGGGACAGGCATTGCATCCACGGATGAGTTACTGACAAGAGCAAAGCATGACTCCAGTGGAGTGGTATAAAATAAAATGATCAATTCAGAACTTCAGACTCTGGGACCAAGCAAGATTCCAGGTACTAGATCTATATTGCAAGGAGCAGAATGTGTCTTGGAAATGAATGTTCAGTTGCCTAAAATCAGGGACAAGGTCAGGCTGAATCAGCAATGGCTGAAGCCTGACATTGTGCTTGGAGCATTGGAAGGAAACTGCTTGAATTAATTTGTTCAAGGTCAGCCTTGGTCATAAAGAATGAGGTGGGCAAAGTTTACAGATAGGGCCCTACGGTCTCGGCCCTGGGGGAAAGGGAGTAGTTCTCTAAATGGTTCCGTTTTTGACAAATGAAGAATAAAAAAGGACAATGTGAATTACAAGATAAAAAATAGCGTCCACAGAATTCAAATTGCATTTCAAAAATCTTGATGTTTTAAATCTAAAAGAATTATTGTTGAAATATTAATTTTTCTGTCAAGTAGTTTTCTACTTGTCAATCTGACTCTTTTGGGGACCTTCTTTTGGAAGAAAACATGACTGAAAAAGTATTTCTGGAGTCCCTTTTGGGTTGAGTCAACTAAAACTCCATCCTTTCCTTCTAATATTGTGTAGTTTTTGTCAGATTGCATGGAACTTTCCTCGGTCCCATAGAGGTTTAGAGGAACCTATCACTAGGGTGTCCTTCAAGGGCTCATAAGAGTTGGTCCCTCTCAGTCTCTCAAGCCTGTCATCCTACTCTCCATCACACTGGCCTTCATAAGTTCTTGACTACCCTAGTGGATTGAACAATGGCCCCCCAAATTATATGTCCATCTGGAAACTCAGAATGTGGCCTTATTTGAAGGAAGGGTCTTTACAGATATAATTAAGTAAAGATCTCAAGATAAGATCATTGTGGATGAGGGTGGGCCTTAAATCCAGGTGTCCTAATAAGAGAGAGAAAAAGAGAACACAGAGGCACGGAGAGGGGAAGATAGAGTCCGAAATTGGAATGATGCATCTATAAGCCAAGGAATGCCAGAAATTGCTGGCAGCCACCAGAAGCTAGGGGAGAGGCATGGAACAGATTCTCTCTCAGAGACTTCAAGACTTCAACACTGCCGACACCTGATTTTGGACTTTTGGCCTCCAGAACTGTGAAAGAATAAATTTCCATTGTTTTAAGCCACCAAGTTTGTGGTAATTTGTTATGGCAGCCCTAGGAATAAGACAACTACTCAAAGTTCTTTGACTTCTGCATAGTCTTCCTTTTTAGGGCCCATCCACATGCCATCTCCTCTCCTTTTGTGCCCTCCACCTTTTTATCACCTCTTCACTGATATTTGTTCTAAGTTCCACAATTGTTTTCTGTAAAGGACCAGATAGTAAATATTTTAGGTTTTGTGAGCTATATGGCCTATGTCATAAAACTACTCAAGTCTGCTGTTGTATCTTGAAAGCAGCCATAGATAATACACAAAAAATTGGCATGGCCCTGTTCTAATGAAACTATTTATAGAAACAGGTGGTGGGCTGGATTTGCCAGCAGGCTGGAGGTTGCTGACCCCTGATCTTGGTTATTCTCCAGATCTCACCTTAAACATTTCCTCAGGAACCTTCTTCTGGCTTTTTAGATAAGGACTCTAGCAGCAGTCTTTATACCACTTAACCCTCTTATAATTAAGTCATTGCATATGTATTTGTTTAATGTCTGGTCTCCCACCAAACCAAAAGCTCCATGCAATTAGGAGCCATGTCATGTTTGCTCATCACTAGAGTCCCAGTACCTAACACAATCCTGGCTCATAGCAATGCTTAGTAATTATTTTATGAATCTATGAATAATTAATCATTGTTCTTGAGCTTCTACAGGTAATGTCTCATTGCTGAAACTGGACTTAAAAATCAGCAGAAAAAAATAGATATACACAGATCAGACATGGGAAGAGAATAGGCTGGAATGGAGTGGAATGGAATGCAATGCAATGTAAAGCAATCAAAGGAAAGGGCCCCATAGATCAGCTGCTTTAACAACTGCCCACCTTCTATTCTACAGAAGAGGAAATTGAAGCGTCAGTGTGGTTTTATGGAATGCAAACTGTTATTCAGAAGACCTGGGTTCAAGCTCAACTGGACCACTCAACTGGACCACTGATTCAGTCAGTGACCTCAGACAAATCCTTGGCCCTCATCTAGGAAATTTTTTAGTCCACAAACTCTGGTTGCTCTATTTTCCTGGCCTTTGGCTTTAATCTGGGTTTTCTTCCTGGTCATCTGGGCAAGCATATTTTATTTATTTGTTTTTATGAGGGCTTTTTTTCCTGATTTTTAGCTAAACTTACTTGTTACTTCCCTCTGCTTGGTCTCTAGGCTCATTCCAATTTTCTTTGTGATTTTGTGTAAAGATGTTATATTAGTCAGCCAAAGGGGTGCTGATGCAAAATGCCAGAATTCAGCTGGCTTTTCAAAAAAAAATTTTTTTTTATTTTTTGGGTTGGCTTTTATAAAGGGTATTTGTGGTAGAAGCTTACAGTTACCAGGTCATAAAGCCTAAGTTACTTCCCTCACCAAAGTCTGTTGCCATGTGTTGGACCAAGATGGCTGCCAATGTCTGCAAGAGTCCAGCCTTCCTCTTCTCTCCTCTAGGGCTCCGTGGCCCAAGTTTCTTCCAATATCATCTGTGGGCTGGGATAAACCTAGTCTCCTGGGCTCATTTCTCCTTGGGCTCAGCTGCTCTGCTTTCTCCACAAGGCCAGCTGTAAACTATCAGGCGAACGACTTATCTCTCTTCCTGGGGCCTCTGCCGTGTTTAATGGAGACTTCTCTCCTTCCTCTGCATCTTCTTCTCTGTGTGCTTACTTCCCGGATGCCAGGATCAAAACTCCAACCTCCCTTCTCTGCCATAGGTTTCTCTGTGAGTCCCTGTCCACCAATGGGGCGGGGACTCAATGTTCTGATGACATGGCCCAATCAAAGCCTTAATCATAATTTAATCATGTTCAGAGGAACAGACCAGTTTACAAACATAATCCAACATCTATTTTTGGAATTCATAAACAATATCAAACTGCTATAGATGTCTTCATTTAAAAACTCCTGCTTGGCTTTCCTTTCCTTCACACTATGTTTCAATTCCTTTGCATGGGTGGGGGCAGACAGCTTCCAGTGGAAAAGGCCAGGAGGTCTGCCTTCTAGTGTGGGTTCTGTCTCACCTTGCAATCTTATGGCAGCTGATTGACTTCTCTGATTTTGTTTTCCTGAGAATATTGAGGATAATAATCCTGCTTTTTTTCCTTTGTAATTTTTCATTAGTTTCTTATGATGGTCAAATTATTAAGGGAAATTGACTCTAGTAGCCTCACAGCAAAAAGGTAAAATCAGCAGTTACATATGTTTGGTGTTTCCTGACCAGCTTGCACACTTCGGGAGGTCAAGGACTCCATCTTTGCACAAGCAGGCAGAAGCGGCTAGTAAAAGGCACCCTGGGTTCAGTAAGCCAGACTGGATAGCAGTCCTGGTTCTCTCACCATTTTGCCCTGTGAGGCTAACTCACTTACACTGTTCCCCACACCAACCCATTTCCCATCTGTAAAGTGGGGCACATTGAATGAGATAATTTCTAAGTTTCCTTTTAGCTCTGACAGCTTATGCTTTTTATACTTCTGTTGCTTAGCTCTGTGCCTTGCATATATTAGAGAATTAATAAATGTTTATTGAGTTGAATTTAGTTAATTGCTATGTGTTATTAGCTAAGTGTCATTGATTCATCAAATCATTTAGGTTTCTGGAAAGATGTTTGTTAATTTTTATTATTCTGAGGAGAAATGTGGCTGTGAGCCTTTATATTTAGTGATTCTCAGGATGACTGATAATAGTAATAATAATAATGATGATGATGATGATGCACATATATTGAGTATGTATTATGTTTCAGGCATGTACTAGGTATTTTTAAATGTAGTCTTCAGCATACCCTTATGAGATAGATTCAAGCATTAAGCCATTTTACAGATGAGAAAATTGACGTGTTAAACAACAGTAAATATTAAATAACTCACCTGAAGGAACACAGCTGGTAGATGGTGGAATTAGAAGTCTAACCCTCTTCAGTCTAGTTCCGTATTTGGCAAATAAAAATATAGGGTGCCCAATTGATTTGAATTTCAGTAAACAACAAATGATTATTTTAGTATAAATATGTCCATGCCATCCTACTGTCCTTCGTTGTCCTCCATAACATGGTTGTTAAATTTTCTCTCACTGGTTTATGGATTCAGCAGGTTAAATTAGGTTCACTTGGAGAAAGTTAAACTGAAAATGAACTCTTATTTCTTACAGACACTTGCCATTCTTTATGATAAGACTAAATAAAGGTAGAATTTAGTACTAAGTGGTAAAAAGATATAAAATGAAAAACAGATATTAGAAAAATAGCCCCATATGTTGTAAAACTTTCCTGTGCTGTATCTCTTACATCAAATGAATTTGTGTCTTACTTCTCCCATGAATCTCCTCTCTACTTCTTGGGGTTTCTGTCTAAATTAAAAGATGGAAAATAGATTTAAAAAAACATTCAAGTGAAATCTGGAATGAGGGTACTGAATGGAGGCAAGCTCTCTTGTGGATCATTTGAGAATGTTGCTTCTGTGTGCTGGAGCAGGAATATCTGATATGTCTGTTGCTATGACAATGGTTTCTCATTAGTAGGTGATGTAAAAATTTGATCTGTACATTCACAATGTTCACAATGTTACAGTCTCTTTGTTGCAATTTCAAATCTCATGGAGTGGAAGGTTTCCACCTTAATTTAAGAAGTTGAATTTAAAGCTGGAGGCAGGGTATCCTAATGATTAAGAGCAGGGGGCTCTGGAGGAAACCAAGCGTGGGCTCCTGTCTACTCACCACCACTTTCACTCAGTTTCCCGAGTTGTAAAATGGGGACAATATTATAGTCCCTACTTCACAGGCTTATGCTATGAGGACTGAACTAGGAAATTTACGTAATATATTTAACACAATACCTGGCAAATAGTCTTCAATAAATACTGTTGATTTTGTTACTAATATTTTTATTGTTAATATTGAATTAAATAGTCTATTCCTGGGAATCTTGGTCAAGGTTCATGAGGTTATATTTTTCTGTACCCAGTTCACCCACTATAAGGAGGAGGAAGAGTTATGACTTAAGAGTGCTCTAGTAATCGTTTCCCAATTTGGTTACAGGAATTAGAATAAGGAGCTTAACTACTTAGAACATCATTCTTTTTGCTGTCAAATATCAATAATGATGAACTGGTCCTTCCCCCAAGATGTTGTGAAGATTAAATGAGATAATGTATCTGAAAATGATTTAAGAGTCAGGAATTGCTATAGGAATGTAAAGTACACCACCTCATGTGAAACTGGCCGTTTTTCACAGGTGGCTCTGCCAACCTAACCTGCTCCATTAAAGCGTTCTTTCCTCATTTCAGGGATGGGCTCTTATATCCCATGAGGCAGGGCTGCTATTTGCCAGGTCCAAGCATGGGCACCGTATTTTGATAAGATGAGTGGTATGTTTGTTTCGCAAATTTATTGATTTGGAAAGTTCTGTTCCTCTTATGTGGGTGAAATTAGCCACTCTGTGACTCAGTTTCTTTAGCTGTAAAATAGGCTGAAAAAGGATATATTTCATGGAGTTGTACAAATTGAATAAGATAACCTTAAAGCATTTAGCACAGTGAATGACAGAAATCACTAAAACATGTATAATATTTTCAGCTATTAAAGTGCTTTCTGTGTTTCCATCTATTTCTTATAGCACTATACTAGGACCTCTTTACAACTTGATTGCTTGCTTTGTTTTTAAGTTTCAGGAATCTGTAATTATAATTTGAGCAGGACACAAATAAATGGTATTCTTCTCAGAGAATTCTGCATCTGCTCTCCCTAAATCAGAAATTACTCTTCTACTTTTGAACAAACAACTATATGCTTTATATCAAGGCCTAACTATATACATTAAAATTGATATTACATTTTGAGGAAAAAACTGTCCTTTAGCAGGTAATGAGACAAAGATAGACTTGTATGAACAGTTAGGTAGTATTCTTATATCTTAGATTTAAGATATATCATTATTTCTTCATTTACATTGTTTGATATCCTCTGTCTGAGATTGGCTGCTGGCTACTTTATTTATAGTTCTCTCCCTGGTGCCACAAGCTTGTGATCCTTTAGCTGCCAGTTCAGTTTGGCTAATTGATGACTCTTTACTATTGAATCAAAGCTGTTTGTCACAATATAAAGAGAGAAGCTTCTGATCTCTGTTCGGTTCCTGGATTTCTCTCACTGACTTGACTGGGTCAATGGGATTCATTACATTTAGTCTCGTGGCTGTCACCCCCCCTTGCTCCCTTGGTGAGAACAGAGCATGAGGTGGTTTCATGGGGAAGAGACTGGGTGTCCTGAGCCTGGTCCTCCATTTCCCCTCTGCTCTTTCTCTCATGTAGTTCCATTTACCAACACTCCCCAGGAGCAGTCAAGCCCAACTTCATTGTCTTCCATTGGGAAGACTGAGGCAGACTGCAGGTATCAGATGAAGCCATGAAGTAGGTCACATATTAAATCATTGGTAATCTTAGGTTGCTATAATTCCATGGTTAATGCCCAAACAGTAGTTACTCATTTAAGTCATGTCTCGAAGCAACAGAGAACCCAAATCAATTTGGTTTTGAGAGTTTGGATTTTAACGTTTAATTTTGAAATAATTTCAAACTTTCAGGAGAGATGCAAACATAAACACAAAAAGAATACAGAACACCCCATTATAACCTCTACCCAGATAACCATATTTATCAGATTTTAACATTTTGCCACATTTGTGTTGTCTTAGCTATCAATCTATCTGTTTATCTATCTATATATTATATAAAAGTAAGTTGCATATATCATGCTTCTTTACCGTTTAATACATATATGTATATTTCCTAAGAATGCAGCTATTTAGTTATGTAAACACATTAAGTAAAGAGTTCAAGTTCAATAAATTTAATGCTGAAAAAGTACACAGTCTATGTGCTCCTCCATTATTAGATTAAATCTGGGATCATGTAGTGCATTTAATTATCATTATCTATTTCATTTCTATTTCTTTTTTTTTCTTTTTTAATGTTTTTAATGAAGCTTATCGTTCATACATGAACATCCATAAACAAGAAACGTATAGTAAAAGTTGTGAACTTACAAAGCAAACATGCATCTCATCGTACAGGGCTCCCATACATTACTCCATCACCCACACTTTGCATTGTTGTGAAACAATTGTTACAAACTATGAAAGAGCATCATAAAAATATCCCTACTAACTATAGCCCATATCTTACATTTGTTGTATTTTCCCCCAAACTACCCCATTATTAACACCTTGTGTTAGTATTAATTGTGATAACATATATACAGCTAAAATTTCCCATCTCAAGTGCTCCCAAGCATAAAATTCAGTGACATTAAACCCATTCACCATGTTGTGCCACCATTAGCACCATCCATTACTGAAACTTTTCCATCACCCCAAACAGAGAACCTGTACTGACTATGCATTACCTCTCCATTCTCTCTCCCCACTGCCCTTGTAACCCATATTCTACTTTCTGTTTCAGTGAAATTGCATATTCTAGTTATTTTATATGAGTGGAATCACATAATATCTGTCCTTTTGTGCCTGGTTTATTTCACTGAACATGATGTCTCTAAAGTTCATCTATGTAGTTGCATGTATCAGAACTTCATTAATTTATATGGCTGAACACATTGTATGTATATACCACCTTTTGTTTATCCATTCATTTGTTGATGAACACTTGCGTTGCTTCCAACTTTTGGCTATTGTGAATAATGCCACTATGAACATTTGTATGCAATTATCTGCTTGATTCTCTGCCCAGCTTTCAATTCTTTGGGTATATACCTAGAAATGGGATTACCAGTTCATACGGTAATTCTAAACTTACTGAGGAAATGCCAAACTTTTTTTTACAGCAGCTACACTATTTCACATACCTGTCAATTATAAAGTAGTGTTCCTATTTCACTATATCTTCTCCAACACTTGTAATTTTCCATTTATTTAGTAGTAGGCATTCTTGTGGACATGAAATAGCATCTTATTGTGGTTTTGATTTGCATTTCCCTAATGGCTAATGATTTTGAGCATCTTTTCATGTGCTTTTTGCCATTTGTATAACTTCTTTGGAGAAATATCTAATCAAATATTTTTCCCTTTTCAAAAATTGGGTTGTCTTTTTGTTGTTGAGTTATAGGAATTTTCTTACATATTCTGGATATTAAACCATTAACAGATATGTAGTTTCCAAATACATAATCCCATTTTGTAGATTGTGTTTGTACTTTCTTGATAATTTCTACTTCTTCCTTTCCAATTTGATTGCCTTTTATTTCTTTTTCATGCCAGATTGCCCTGGCAAGAACTTTCAGTACAATATTTCATAACAGTTGTGACAGTGGGCATCCTTGTCTTATTCTTCATCTTAGACAGAAATCTTTTATTCTTTAACCAATAAGTAGAATGTTAGCTGTGGATTTTATATATATTTCCATTATCATTTTGAGGAAGTTTCCTTTTATTCCTTGTGTTCTAAGTGTTTTTTTGTTCTTATCAAGAAGGGGTGCTGGATTTTGTCAAATGCCTTTTCTGCATCAATCGAAATGATCATGTGGATTTTCTCCTTCATTGTGTTAATGTGGTTTATTACTTTAATTGATTTTTAAAATGCTGAACCACCCTTGCAAAACAGGGATAAATCCCACTTGATCATGCTGTATAATTCTTTTAATGTGCTGTTGGATTCAGTTTTCTAGTCTTTTGTTGAGGATTTTTGCATCTATATTCTTCAGAGATATTGGTCTATATATTTTTTTTCTTGTGGTATCCTTATCTAGCTTTGGCATGAGGGTGATGTTGGCCTCATAGAATAAATTATAAAGTGCTTCCTACTCCACAATTATTTGGAAGAGTTTGAACAGAATTGGAGTTAAGTCTTCTTGGGATATTTGGTAAATTTCCCTTTGAAGCCAACTTGTCCTGGCCTTTTTTTGATGGCAGATTTTGATTTAACCTCATTACTAGTAATGGGTTTGTTTAGATCTTCTATTTCTTCTTGAGTCAGTGTGTTTCTAAGAATATGTCCATTTCATCTAGGTTATCTAATTTATTGGTATACAGTTGTTCATAGTATCCTTTTGTAGGTTTTTTAATTTCAGTGGGATTGGTAGTAATGTCCCTCTTTTCATTTCTGATTTTCATTATTTGTATCATCTCTCTTTTTTTTTTCTTTGTCCATGTAGCTAAAGGTTTTGTCAATTTTTAAAAAAATTTCAATGAAACAACTTTTGGTTTTATTGATTCTATTGTTTTTTGCTTTCTATTTCATTTTTCTCTGGTCTAATCTTTGTTATTTCCTTCTGATTGCTCACTTTGGGTTTAATTTGGTCTTTTTTCCCTAGTTTTTCCAGTTTTGAAGTTTGGTCTCTGACTTGAAATCTTTCTTTATATTTAATGTAAGCATTTAGAGCTATAAATTTGCCTCTCAGCACTGCCTTTGCTACATCCCATAAGTTTTGGTATGTTGTATTTTTGTTTTCGTTTACCTCACAGTATTTCCTAATTTTGCTTCTGATTCCCTTTCTAATCCTTGGTTGTTTACAAGTATGTTTAATTTCCACAAATTTGTGAATTTTTCATTTCTCCCTCTATTATTGATTTCTAGTTCTTTCTTTTGTGGCTGGAGAAGATACTTTGTATGATTTCAGTATTTTTTAATTTATTGAGACTTGTTTTGTGACCCAATATATGGTCTGTCCTGGAGAATGATCCATGTGCACTTGAGAAAAATGTGTATTCTGTTATTGTTGGGCGAAGTGTTCTATTTATGTCTGTTAGGTCTAGTATTTCCTTAATGATCATCTGCCTAAATGTTCTATCCATTAATGAAAGCAGTTTATTAATTAATTTTATAAGTTAAATTATTTTAAGTTTTTTACATAAGTTTTAAAAAACTTATTTTAAAGTCTCATACTATTAATGTAGAATTGTCAATTTTCCCATTCAAATGTCAGTATTTCTTCATATATTTTGCGTCTCTGCTTTAATTGCACAAATATTTATAGTTGTTACTACAAACATTCTTCTTGTTAAATTGATCCTTTTGTCAGCAAATAATGACTGTCCTTGTTCCTTGTAACTCTTTTTGACTATATGTCTATTAATATTTTCAAGTATTAATACAGGTACCCCAATTCTCTTTTATTTACTACTTGCTTGTTACATTTTTTTTCAATCCTTTCACTTTGAATCCCTGATGTCTTTGAATTAAAAAAACGGAGTCTCTTGCAGACAGCATATAGTTAGTTCATGCTTTTATATCCATTCTGCCATTCTGCCAATCTCTGCCTTTTGACTGGAGAGTTTAATTCATTTACATTAAAGTCAGTATTGATAATGCAGGCCATTCTTCTGCCATTTTGCTGCTTAATCTTTGTAAGTCCTATATGTTTTTTGCCCCTTAATTCTTCTGTTTATGCCTACTTTTATATTTATTTGATTTTCATATTGTATTATATTGATTGCCTTCTCATTTTTATCTTGATATATTTTTCATGTATTTTCCTTCTGGATGCAATGGGGTTAAAATTTAACAGCCTAAATATATAACAGTCATATTTGGTTTGATACCAACTGGATTTCAACAGTATATATATAGACATTCTTCTTATATACCTCCATTCCCCAAACTTTTTTTTACTTATTAAAATTATATCATGGTACATTGTATGACCAAAACCATAGATTTATCATTACTTTTTAGGCATTTGCATTTTAGCACCAGTAGGTAGTAAGAAGTGGAGTTACATAACAAAAAATACAATGCAATAGACTGGTATAAATAATTACTCAAATGGTTACCTTTACTGGAGGCCTTTATTTCTTTATTCTGTTTTCTTTATGTTGTGGTGTCCTTTTCTTTCAGTCTTAAAATCCCCTTTTACCATTGCTTGAAGGGCTGGTCTAGTTGTGATGAACTCCCTCAGCTTTTGTTTATCTGGGAATGTTTTCATCTCTCTGTCATTTTTGAAAGACAGATTTACCAGATATACTATTTGGTTGGCTTTTTTTTTCTTTTAACACTTTAAATATATCATGTCACTGCCTTTTTGCCTACATGGTTTCTTATGAGAAATTGGCATTTAATCTTATCGAGATCTTTTGTACATGGCGTATTGTGTCTTTCTTTTGGTCTTTAGGATTTTCTTTTTGTCTTTGGCATTCAGGAGTTTAAGTCTAATGTATCTTGGTGTGAGACTTTTTGAGCTCTCATTGAGGTTGTTGGATGTGTGTACTCATGTCTTTCATTAGATTTGGGATGTTTTAGTCATTATTTATTTCAATACTTTTTCTTCCCCTTTAATTTTTTCTCTGGGTCTCCCATGATGAATATATTGATGTACTTGATTTTGTCCCACAGTTGTCTCAAATTCTGTTTTCTTTTCTTACTTCTGTTTGCTTTCTGCTCCTCAGACTGAATAAATTCAATTACTTGAGCTTAAAGTTCACTGTTCACTGATTGTTTCCTCTCCCAGCTCCAATCTGTTGTTGAACCTTTCGAGGGAAATTTTTTTTTTTTTAATTCACTTAATGTGGTCTTCAGCTCCACTGTTTTCATTTGGTTTCTTTTCATGACTTCTCTTTATTGTAATTTTCTTTTTGTTCATCTTTTGTTTTCCTGATTTCCTTTATTTCTTTGTATTTTCACTTAGTTCTTTGAAAAGATGCAAATATATTTTTTAAAAACCTTTGTGATGCTCAAAGTATGGTCTTCCTCGCTGATGGTTTCTAATGCTTTTTCTCAGTCTTTTGTATGGGACATCATTTTCTATTTGTTTACATGCCTTCTAATCTCTTACTGCACACTGGATATTTTAATATTTTGATGTATCTCTGGAATTTAGACACTTAGGTGTCTCTTCCTTAAGTTTGTATGCAGCTAATACTGTGACTGAGATTTCTTTGAATGCCAGGAGATAACAAAAAAAAAAAAAAAAGAAAAGAAAAATGTCCCAGTCTTTGCAGATTGGCTTATGTGTGTCTTCTCCCTTAATGCTTTGCCATCCTATCAGTAGGTCTAAAGAACAGCCTGAGTGAAGGTGTAGGGTCCTCCACGTCTTTTCTGGGCATGTGACTTGTCCTGAGCATGCACCAAATATCCCCTTTTCCCTTAAGAAATAGTTTTTCTTTCCATTCCTGGGTGCTATATTGTATGTCTTAAAGCCAGTAATCCTTTAACCCTGGCAGTGGTTATTTGATTGCTTTCTTAGAGTGTATTAGCTGCCCTGTAGGCTTCTATGTGCTTGGCAAGTTCTGGGTCATGAGCCTGTGACAAGTTACCTGGTTCAGTCTTTCATGCTGCCACCAGGAAGATTGGTACAGACATACCTGCAAGCTAATATGTGCATAAAAGTTACTCTACACTCTCTGGAATTTGGACCAGGGACCCATACTGGGAACACAGGCCATCTCCACACCAAGTTGGGGACGGTATTGGGGAAGGGCCAGCATGCGTGCCACGTGTTTATCCTATCATTTTTTAAGTTTCCTTTTTCTTGATTTGGCATTTGCCCAGTCACGGTCACCATTTAACTGCTTTCTGGAGCTCTGAGAAGGATGGTTCTGTCTATTTTTGCTTGTTGTTTAAAAATTCTGAGGGGGTTCAAAGCCCTGGAGTGTGTCCTACCATTTTGGTAACCTCACTGCCACAGACTGGAATTTGCATTATATTCATTTAAAACCTATGAATATTCTTTTTTTTGGACTTTAAACAATGAAATCAGGTTTTGAACACTCAAGGCAATGCTGTTTCTCCAGACAGAATAATAGGAAGGGTTCACTGGAGCCAATTTCTCTACTGGTTGAGGGGTCATTGTTCCGATGAGGAAGATTTAGATTATCTTGAAATTAACATTCATTAACTACCTGATGGGATCAAAACACTGGGACATTCATACGTTGCTGGTGGGAGTGTAAAATGTTACAACTACTTTGGGGAACTGTTTTGCTTTCTTATAAATTAACGCACTGTGCCTCTTCCTTGAGCATGCCCACACCCATGTACTTTCCCTTTCTCTTGTTTCTCAGTAAACTCTACTTGCTTGCCTACCCTATGGTCTGTCCTTAAATTCTTTTATGCAACGTAGCAGTAAACCAACAGGAAGGCAGAAAGGCAACCAATCAGAAGAGCAAATAGCTGGAATTTCAATAAACTCTTTACTTGCCTGCCTAAAAAGAAAAAAATGTACTTACCATATAACCTAGCTGTTCATACCTAGGAATTTACACAAGAGAAATAAAAATATATATCCATCCAAAGAATTGTATACAGATGTTTACACAGTTTTATTCATAACAGCTCAAAACTGAAAGCAACTGAAGTATCCATCATAGACGAATGGATAAACAAAGTAGGGCATATCCATAAAACAGATTACTACTTACCAATAAAAAGGAATACATTATTAAGGCCTGAAACAACATGGACTAATCTCAAAGGCACTGTGGCTAAGTGAAATAAAAGAGTGCATACTATATGATACCATTATTAAAATTGTTAATAATGACAACAAATAACTGGTTACCTAGGGTAGGGGTTGGTGAAGAGATTGCCTGCAAAGGACCATGAAGGACCTTTGTAGAGTGATGAAAATGTTCTTTATCTTGATTGAGGTGGTATTTACAAGGTGTACACATGTATCAAAATGTACACTTAAAATGACACATTTTATTGCATGTAAATGATAGTTCAATGAAGCTGATTTAAAAAGCGAAGTCACAAATAAACAATAATTAAGCACAGCAGAACTAGTTTTTGTATAGTAATGGTACTACTGGACAATCTTAGATGATAACATCTTGAGTAAATGGTAGGAACATGGAGTATAGATTCCAACAGTAGATTGGTATAAACTCTAAGGTATGAATATGGCAAGTAATCCATGCCTTCTCTTTGCATTTGCTCCAATAACACAGACTCTTAAATGAAAGAGTGTGGCTTGTTTCCAAATCCTTAAGGAGTGAGAAACACCTTCTCAGTGTCCCAAATCTATTAGTCTTATCCTAGATAAAGCATATGTTACTGGTTCAGAGAATTTGTGATACACTCCCCAAAGCAAGCCTCATGGAAAGAACATTTTGTTTTTAATAAATCATTTTTATTCTTATTAGGACCACCAAGTGTCTTTATATATATGATTTAAATTATTTATCTTTGTTTAAATCAGGCAAAGGGATCTTAAATGGAAAATTAAACTTAGACAAAGCAAATAACTCTGTAATTGATTGCAGTATTAAGAACAATTCTGGGATTTGAAAGCTTTGGTCCAAATCCCAGGTCTGTCACTACAAGCTAGGCTACTTGAAGCAAATAACTTAATTTCTGCAAGTGTCAGTTTACTCATTTGTAAAATGGGGCAAAGCACACACCTCACAGGGTTGAATAAGGAGTAAAAGGGAGAATACATATGAAACATGCGATATAATGTTTAACATATAGCATAGAGGTCCTTTTTTGTACTTTAAGGGATTAGAAACAGTAAGGGCTTCTTAACAAAGGTGAAAATGGAGAGGAAAGGCCAGTAGAGACAATGCTTTTTTTTTTCTGATTAGGGAAAGGTTCATTTGGTTTCAAATAGAACAACTGTACAACAGTTTCATTTAATTTTTCTCTTTTTGAAACAAAGATCTATCCTGGCTATCTGAGAGAAGAGAGACTGAGAGCAGGAAGCTGGAAGGGCATTTGCTGATAATTTGCTAACTGACAGATGTCTTTTGACAGGGAGATCAAAGGCTAAAAGGAAACTGCCTGCCAAAGCTTTTGATTGATAATGGCCCAAAGATCTTCTAGGACTTTTGTTTTTCTATAAACTTAAGATTTCCATGTGTCTAAAATGGAAGTATTCTTCTCAAGTGTGGAGATATAATCAAGATTATATTAATTACTGATAGAAAATCCTAATGCCTAGGAAAGGAGTTGTCTGAAAGTACTTATAATTGGGTTCCTATAAATCATGTCTTGTATCAACTATTTAAAAACAGTAATGTGATATTTGTTGATATTTCTAGTCAGTGCTTTCAGTAAAGAGTTTTCCACTACAAATTTATCTGAATCAGAAAGCATACAACATTCTGTTTGTTAAATATTTCGTAGGGTGACTTGTGGGATGAACCACGAGGTCATGAGCAGCCTATTGTGGGTGACCCAGTATACGTGGATACTAACTGCAGCCTAATTATCCAGGGGAAAAAAAATTACCATTGCGGGATTTTCAGCTGCATAAAACCGAATGTAAATGGACAGCAAATGTGTATAGAATGTCAGTTAGTTAGTTACCGTGTAGTCAACTCGGCTGCTTAGAGCAGGGGCCAATAAATATTTTCTGAAAAGGGCCAGGCAATAAATATTTTGGCTTTATTGGCTATATGGTCTCTTTTGCAACTACTCAACTCTGCTCTTTTAGCACAAAACACTACATGAATGAATTAATGTGTCTGTGTTCCAATAAATTTTTATTTATGGATCCGGAAATTTGAATTTCATATAATTTTCATGTGTCACAAAATTCTCCTTGTGATTTTTTTTATCACTTAAAAATATAAAAAGCATTCTTAGCTCTTTACAGATGGTGGGCCAGATTTGGCCATGGGCTTTAGTTTGTTAACACTTGGGTTAGAGAATCATTTTCATAAGAAGGCACAATTGCCCATATGATTCTATTTGCCTTTTCCTGTAGGATACTTTGTGCCAGGTTCATAGTTCTCAGCCTAGGCACCCATCTTTCAAATGTGGAACCTTGAAGGCAGGTGTTTATGCTTTGCACTGGACTTCATGCATTACCTGGATTTCCTTGTTTCATTCGCACCACAGCCCAAGGAGATCCGTATTATTATACTATTATTAACCCCCATTTTCAGATAAGAAAACTGAGGCTCATTGATGTTCAGTAACTTCACTAATACTACCCAGCTAGGCAGACACAGGGCTGGAATTGAATCAGCTCTCTCGGTGACCAGAGCCCTGCTCTTTCTTAAGGTGCTAGAGTGTGGATGGATGACTCAGTGTGACCATTAACTGCTTCAGGAAGCACAATATAAAGTCCTTAGCAGGCACATTATTGGAGATGGGTCAGGACAAAATCTATATCTTCATTCACAGAGATGGGTCATCTGCCTTTCCTCACTGTTGTTTTTCAGTGAAGCTAAGCCATCATTCAGAAAATTCACTACTCACCCAGAATATCAAAGGTAAATTTTCCACAAGTCCTTTGGCTATCTGGATACTGAAAAGCCCTTTCACAAAGCACTTGCCTTATAAGAATGTGTATATCACAAAAGAATGTCCCGCATTCTCTCCCAAACATTCTGTAGCTTTTAATACAGTTTATACACAGGCAGCTCTTACTTGGAGCTAATTTTCCTTTCAGAACTTTAAATTTGCAATAAGGACATGCAATTAGACTAGAGTAGCAGAAAGCTTATAAATCAGATCACATCATGCTCTAGGTTAAATCCCTCCAATGGTTTTATTCTACACTTAAAATAAAATCCAAATTTCTTACCATGACCTGCCAGGTATATTTCTCTCTCCCTCTGCTATTTGCTTCCAAGCCACATTGGCCTTATTTCCTTTGTGCACACTATGCTTTATTCCTGGAATGCTCTCCCTCCCATCTTGCCATAGCTAATTCCTCATTTGTCAAGTGTCAGTTCATAAATGTACTCCTCTCAGGGGCCTTTCCTAAGTACCCATGTACTGCCATCTCCTGACTCATCACTCCCAGCACCTGTTTTATATTTATCACTATTTGAAATAATTTTTATCAATCTGTGCATTTGTTTGTCTGTCACTTTCTACTTAGCAGCCAAGAGAGCAGGGCCTTTGTCTTGCGTTGCTCACCACGGTATTCTTAGGGCCTACTGTAGGCTCTGGATACGTGCTTATTGAGTGGGCGGGGCACCCCAGCAATCTGGAAAATATTGTAAAATGTGTTGGCTCTTCTTTCATACCAGCTTTAAAACCTGGGGCTCGCTGTTCTTCTTGGCTGATTTATGTCCTCTGAGGCATTTTTTTTTCCAATATTGTGCAGTTTTGTCAGCATTGGATATCTGTTCCGGTTTGTAGCCTTTCTCTTGAATCAGTTTGCTCAGGGTTTCAGGAAACTCCCTAGCTGCCTCTTGATCGCAGTCGCGGCCTCTCTGGTTACTTTTACACTAAAAGTGTAAACCTTTTTAAAAAATTTTCAAACCAGTCCTCTGTGGGGGAGGACCTTTCACCTTTGTTTTCCTTTAGGGAATCATTAAGGACTTAGCTTCTCTTGTATGATGCCAGAGTCTCCTGGAACGCCATTTTTATAACAATCCTGAACACCAAAGGATGTTGCACTTTCTAGGCTTGCAAGACGTGGATCTCGTGGTTTGTGCAAATGTTTTGCAGTTGTTGGTGTAGCTGCAGCAAGGGCTTCGTGGATTTTCTTCTCTTCTCTTGCTATGGCTTACGGTTGATCCATTAACGCCATAATGGTGGCCAACTGCAGCAGCCATTTTGCCTGAACGAAGCATATCTAACAATTCTATTTTTCCTTCAAGTTCATCACTTTCCTCTGTTTCTTGGGAGCATTTTCCAAACCACTAGGAACACTGCGCTTGGGACCCATGGTTTTAATAGAGTTTATGGCATTTAAATGACACAAGATACAAGAAACTAGAGATGCAAAGATCACAACAAGATCCCTGAGAGATGTCACATGAGAGCTTGCTGTGAACACGCTTGGCATCCCCAAACCGTGGTGTAGATCCACAGTTCTTTCACTACAGATTTAATTTTAAGAAAAAAAAAGTATACATGTTCATTTATGTTATTAAACAATAACATACATACTGTATCGGTAATATTATACATAATAGTACATACATTTTATGTATTTATGAGTTACTAAACTTTTTAAGATATCTCTACATTTTAATTTTTTGTGTGTCATCTGCTGGCTTTCATGTTCTTTTTGTAAACTTTAACTTTTTACTTATTTTGACTTTAAAAAAATTCTGTATATTTATGATTTTAGAAGATAAAATATGCTGATATTATACAATAGTATATATATGTTTTATGCATTTCTGAGTTTCTAATCTTTTCCTGTGTTGTCTCCTGGCCTTTGTGTGTCCTCTGTGGCTTCTGTAAACTCCCCCCAAATTCCCATTTAATTTCTTATACTGACTCTTGATGTATTGAAACCATGATGGGGAAAGTCCTGATGTGGAAGGAATAACTATACATTTAAAATGAGCAAAATGTGGGATACAGCTATATAGAGATGTTTGCATCATTTGGAAAGTGGAAATGGCACAAGCTCAATACTGAAGCTCTGGTTTCCTGAAAACATCAAGGTGTTGTGTCAAAACTATTGAATCCTAGGATTCAAATGACTTTTAAGAAGTAGCAAGGACACAAACATTTGTTTATTGAGGGCACATAATGCTCTAATGGGTAAGAGAAAAGTCTTTTAAGTCAGAGAGTCCTGGGCTAATATATTCCAGTTCTGACACTTACTGGCTCTCTTAGTTGGTTAGTGCTGCTATTACTAATTCCAAACATTGGTTGGCTTAAACAATAGGAATTTATTGTCTCATGGTTTTGGAGGCTAGAAGTCCAAAATCAAGGACTCAACAGGCCATGTTATCTCCCAGAGTCTATAGCCTTATGGTGCTGGCTTGCCACAATCCTTGGGGTACCTTAGCTGATCCCTCTGCCTCCATTGTTGCAGCAGAAACGAGTCTTACAGGATGAGAAAGCCCAAAGGCAGTTGAAGAGGCGGAGGAACAAAGTTTTATTACGCGCGGGCCCAGAGGAGAGTTAAATCTCCAAATTCTGAGCCCCCATTTCCGATTTTCATAAGTTTATATAGGTACACTAAGCAGGCAAATTCCTGAGCAAGCAGGCAGGCAGGGTTACAAAAGCAAAGAAGCTAAGTTAGTTTATCTTTCTAAAAGCAGAAGGCCATTAGGGAGGGACAAGAGTCATTATCTGTATAAAGTTGTAAATTACAATTCAAAGGGGCAGCCCTGGGTGCTTATCTTCCTGACAGGAATTCCAAGGAGAAAAGGGGAGGATGGAGGGGAGAGAGAGGCTAGGGACAGTGGGGAGTTTATTTTCTTGAAGCTGTGGGTTTCTGCTTAGGGCGGGATTGGGGGGTCCCTGCGCTTCCCTTGTCACTATCACATGGACATCTGCATCATCCTCTGGCTCTTCTGGCTTCTACTGACTGACTGTGTCCAAATATCCTCTACTTATAAAGACTCAAATCAATGTATTAAGGCCCATCCTGGTTTAATTTGGCCTCATCTCAATTGTATCTTTGAAGATGAGTCCACACCTTAACTAATAATAACCTTTTCAAAGGTCCTATTCACAAATGGATTCACAGCAACAGGACTGGGGATCAGGACTTGAACACGTCTTTTGTCAGGGACGTCATTCAATCCCCAACAGTGGCTATTTAACTTTGGTCCATTCCCTTAACTTCTCTAAGTCTCAGTTTTCTCAATGAAAAAAGGAAAGAGCCATAGTGAAATTTCCTCATAGTACTTAGAAAGTGCTGAGGAAATATTAAATAGCAATAACTTTGCAGTTGGTACACCCCCAGAGTAGCTAAGTTCACCTAGTATAGCAATGAAAGAGCATTCAAATGGAAATTAGGAGACCAGGGTTCTAGTCCTCATTCTGCCAGTGCTCTTGTTACCCTGGGCATATCTTTTGCTCTCTGTGGTTTTGAACACAGAATCTATTGAGTCAGTCTATATAGTATTTCATCAACATCTATGCTTAAAACCAGCTGTTTGCATGATCAGCTGATCAATTCCACTCTATTTGCAGAGAGGAAAAATGCCACATCTTACCTTGGTCAATGGGGTTTATAAAAAAACTTAAGATTTTTTTCTTGCCCTCAATGAATATATAATGCATATTGGAATGCAAGGTAAACATACATGAAATAGTCGACATGGTGAAAGGCTATAGAAAAACAAATACTTTGGAACACGATATATGATATACTTTGCATAATCAGCAAGGAGAGAGACTGGTGAAGGCTAAAATAATCAGGGAAGACTTCCTGTAGACAGCAACATTCAGGGAAGAAGGAATGTTGTTAACATTCAGGGAAGAAGTTTAAAATGCGTTTAGCCTACAGAGTGACAGATAGTATAGCATCTGGCCAAGTCTTGAACAATACAAGTAATAATAATAATAATAATAATAGCATTTTAAATTGGAGTTTAGTCATATTTCTCACCTATGATGAGATAGGTCAAGAAACTGAATATCCATCAGGCATATTACTAGTATTATCTCACGTCATCCTTTCAATAACTGTACTATTCATAACTCTTCAGGTTGTTAGTGACAGTCATTCAATACAAACTAGCTTAAGCATAAAAGGAATGTATTGACTCTCATAACTGAGAGACCCAGGGGAGCAGCTGACTTTGTGTCAAACTGAATGAAGGGGCCACAACCATGTCATTAGGACTCTGTCTTTTTTCTCCACCTCAGGCATATTTTCTTTATGAGATAATAAAGATGGCCTTCTGAAGATCCAAACTCACCTCCTACCAATGTAGCAGCCCCAGTAGAAAGAAATGGCCTTTGTAGGCATCTCCAGTAGAAAGGTACCGTGAAAAAAATTGATTGGTCCAACTTGAGTCACATGTCCATCCCTGAGCCAATTTCTGAGGCCAGAGATATGGGATACACTGATTCATTAGGTCTGAATCATATGCCATCTTTGTGGCTGAACATAGGTTGGATTGGCTGGCCCACTTGCACCACCTAGAAGAGGTTCTCCATAAAAAATGGACACTATTAGCACAACAGGATGGGAAATAAGTTCTAGGCAGGCAAAAACAACAGATGCTACAGTAAATGTCATGGCAACAATGTTGGCAAATTATTATTAACCCCATTTTCCATATGGGGAAACTGAGGCTTGAAGAAGATAAAAGGCCTTGTCCAAGATCACACAGGTAAGAAGTAATGGAACTAGGATCCAACCTCCATCTCTTTGTCTCTAGAACCTGTGCTCCTAACCACTATGCACACCCATGGTTATAGAACCTGTGCTTATTTCTCAGGACTATTGTATCCCTCAATTTTTCAGTAGCTCAAAGAAGGTGCCACCATGTAGTAGACTTTTGTCATTGCTTTCTTATGTGAACTCTTTTCCTGTGTTTGGGGAATTTGCCACAGAGTTCATCTCCCACTGGAGAAACTTAAAATGCTAGAAACTTGATTTTCCAGCTGCTGTTGTGACCAGGACACAAGCACATGAACTAAGCTCTAAGATACATTCACCAAGACTGAGTAGAAACTAGACACATAATGAAGTGGGACTCCCAGGACTTTTCTCTGGCAGTGTTGGTGGTTGTAGCAAGGTTATATTCTCAGGGTTCCAAGAAAAATAGCTAGTAATGGATTGCCTATCCAGTACCTGGGGTGTTTTGGTATGAGCTGGAGCTTCTGGGGCCTGGCAGTGGCAGCAAGCAGGGTATTAACAGTTCTGCTGTGTGAATTTGGGTGCTGTTTCTGACCAAGAAGCTGCCGAGTTGTTTTTTTCAGCTCCTCAATATCCTTCTAATGAATACTTTTTTGCTTAAATCAACCAGAGTAGATTTCTCTTGCCAGCAACTCAGAACCTGGATGGATATACATCCAGGGAGAATGGCTTAGCTTGTTATTCTTTCCCTCCGTGCCAAAGGACTAGACTCTCCCAGAATATAGCGAATAGTTTATATTGTTTTAATGACCTCTCCTTCTTCCTCTTCTGCTCTCCCAACATTTTTTTTAGAGACCATTGCTATATTCAGAGGCACTTCAGTTTCCTTCCCATCTGTTCTAATTTCTTCCATTTCTTGTGAAATCACCTGCTTTGTTTAATTCCTTAGCTGACTTCTCTCTCTTCTGGGAGTACCTATTCTCTTCCATGCTCCAATGCTTTCTTCTAGTTTAAAGTGTCTTTTAAAAATTATAATTAAAAATAACTTTGAATATGACTTTTACAAGTTCAAGTACAAACGCTGAGGCACAGCAAGAACAAACCTGGCCTTGAAAACCACCATGAACTCAACTCCAAGCTCATTAAAAGGGATGTGACTTGGTTCAGTGGCTCTCCTCCCTGAGAATTAAAATGGTTGCTCTTTTGGTTAGAGTTTTGCTCACAATAAATATGGAAGGTTTGGAGCCAAAGCCTCTGAGGAAAACTTGCATGTGCCCTGACCAACTTTGTAATGGACTTGACATGAAACGGTATGCATATTTGCTCTTTCCTGAAATAATCACTGCTCAGTTTCAGGGAGCTATTTCAGGCAATGTGAGCCAGCTGGAGAGGGCAGCACAGAGCTGTTTTAAAGGGGAGATTTTGGGGTACATCTTTGCCTCACCCTCACCACCTAGTATATCCCCTTAAGCTTGGATGCCCTGATACTTAGTATTAATTGGGACACTTTAATGTAATTTAATGCTTATTTTTTTTTAGAGAAGAGAGAAAAAGTTGTCCAGGAGGGGTTATTGAGCTCAAGGTATTTAAAGAAATTATTCTCCGAGGATGTAGAACAGTAACTCAGCCTCCACAATTCATTTAGTGAAATGAGATTAGCATTTCAGTATAATACTTGTTTTTTTTTCCCCCTCCCATTTCACTTCTACTCTATTTAATAAAGAACAAAACGGGGTGAGGGAGGTGCAGAAAATAGAAAACTTAAACAGTAACCTCATGTTATTGAATGAAGGGAAGTATTATCTCATTCTTGCAAATAAGGCCTGCTGACTCTACACAGACACTTAGTTTTCTCTTTCTGCTGTTACCAATGGAATCAAAGATTCTCTGGTTATAAGCATTAATCAGTGATGCATTTGGAAAAAGACCTTGACCAAAGGGGGAAGTATTAAATAAAACAGAGTTTTTATGGCTAAGAGATTTCAAAGTGAGTTGGGAGGTAATTTTGAAGGTTACACTTATGCAGGTCTTGGGCAGATTTCAGAAACTGCCACAGTAAACAAAGCCTCAAACAAGAGTGCTCCTGAGGCTTCTAGGGATGTCTGGACACCATATGCAAGACGCACAGCCTCGTGATATCAATACCCCCTTGGCAAGCCCTATCCAGGAATATATGAAAATCTATTTACTCCATATAGCATAGTTAAACTCATTTATAATGCCCCTAATCATGATTCTTCTATTCCTTTTATTTGAACCTATACTTTTCAATGTACTTGTTAAGTATATTTCTCAGAGACTTAAATGTTTGGATTGTTCATATGCCAGTTGAGCCCTGAAACCCAGCAGAGTTGCAGCCAACTCCTACTCTCCAGTTCTTCGGGCTTGCCCTGGGCAACGAACAAAACAATGATGATGGACAAGTCCCATCCCCAAAACAAGCAGTATTTTCAACCGCAAGCAAATAATTCCTTTCCTCTGCCCCATAATATCTAAATCCCCTCTCAGCCTGAAGCAGTCAGAGCAGACATCATCCCAAATCCCTCAAGATTGAGAAATGAACAAAAATAAGGAGGGAAGGGGGGAGTGTAATCACAGACCACAGCAGATTTATTGTTATTGCCACTATTATCTTGTGTTAACAGAATAACCTGTAACATTGATATAAAAATTAAAATAAAGATTCTCTGGCTATACAATCAACAGAAAGACGTAAGTTTACAAGCCATGCATCTGAAATTAGTACTTTTTCCAGAGACACTTACTGAGCACCTGCCATGAACCAGGCAAAATGCTAACTGCTGGGGTTAGGATCAGAAATGAGTTTTGTCTCTGACTAGAAGGCTGCTCCCAGTGACAAAGGCTGACAGGGAGTAGACCTGGGTTTAAGTTAATAGGAATTTGAATAACTCCTACCTATTTAGGACTCCTCTTGTGCCAGGGAAGTCCTGTAATAATACATGCTACCATTATTTCCATTTTCCAGTAAGGAGACTGAGGCCCTGAGAAGAGAAGTCTATTATCCTAAGGCATATAGTTAGTACCTTGTGCAGCCTGAGTTTTAATCCAGAGCGAAGTGTCTCCTATTGGATATGTAAAACTGGATTTGGTTGTTTATATTAATAAAAGATGATTGCTGTCCTCTAGATGTTTATGTTTTGGCAGATAGGAATATGTTAAGAATGAAAATAGCTGTAACACAGAGGAAAATTGGTGTCATACAATTGTGTAAAGGAATGAAGTATGGATCTTCAAAGACGGGAAAGATCACATCTGCCTGAAGAAATGACGTCTGTGGTAGGGCTGATTGTTCAACCTAAATGGGTGTTTGGAAATATCAAAGATTCAGATTTATACCTAGAAATCATTTTAAAGCAAGCCAGATTATTAAATATTCCCCACTCTTTCTCCCCAATTACCAGGGCCACAGTCATATTGAATGCTGTTGTGGTTAGAACCAGGAGCCAGGAGGAGGAGAGCAGGAAGGGCATTATGCAGGAAATGCATGTTCCAGTGCAATGATAGTGAAGCAGTCACTGCAAGGAAGCCATTCCCTTTAGCTTTCACCTTGTTTTTAGCAGAAAGATATTTATTTTTATTTTTATTCTCTTTACTCCTAAGGATGACCCCACCAATCCAGCAGTCTTAGTTTCCCGGCTGCTATGACAAATGCCACACAATGGGTTAGCTTAATAACAGGAATTTATTGCCTCAGTTTCCTCCCAGAGTTAGTAGTGTTCTGGCTGGCTGGCAACCCTTGAATTCCTTGGCTTTTCCATCATATGATGATGTCCTCACATTTTTCTTGTGTGTTCCATTGACTTCCAGCTTCTGACTCCTCCGTGTGGCTTTCTCTCACAACTTTTTAATTTCTTCTGCTTATAAAGGACTCCAGTAATCTGGATTAAGTCCCCATGTAATTCAGTTGGGCCATGCCTCAACAAAAATAACATCTTCAGGAGATCTTATTTACAAGGGGATCACACCCACAGAAAAGTGGACCAAGAACAAGAACAGGTACAAACTGAATTACACCATTCAGTTCAGCACACCAATTTAAGGAAGGCAAGCTCTCTGAAGCAGGAATTGGTGTTTTCCCATCTAGCAAGCCCATTTTTAGTGTAGGCTTTTCAATCTCTAATGCAAGTTTAGGACATTTCCAAACTTGAGAGCAAGGTGACCAGCAGGCTCCTGCACCCAAATCTGCATAAGCCACAGTAATAATTCATCTTTCCTAATTTGAAATTCAAAACAATCATAGTCTCTGGATATGTTTCCATGTATATCCCCTAAGGAATTGAGAACATGGTCTTGTAATTGTCTAGCTTTCTAAATCCATCCCCCTTGATAATGTGGGTTTGTTGAAAAACAATAGTAGTAATCATAATTCCATTATCACTGAAGCAGATCTTTATTGCTCTCAAAATGATAATTGTTTAAAAGGAATTCTATATGTATCAGCAGCAATGGTCAAGAGCTTGGCTTTGGGGAGTCTTTTCCTTTCTTCTTACTACTTGCTGCATAGTCAACAATAGCTCTCCTATTTGGACATGGGATGCAGGTGTCAAAATAGAAATCTGAGACTGGACCTCTGATGGTGAACTGATACAGATGTAGGATCCCTGACATGGATGATTCTAACAGTTTCTAGGTTTGAGTGAGATTTATGGTTTCTTCATATGGTCCCTGGAAAATTGCTCTTTGATCAGTCTAAGCATGTTCTATCATTGTGTCTCCAGAACAAAAGAAAGAGATGTGGTCCTTGGGCAGCAGGGGAAAAAACTGAGCTTGGCTCCTACTATTTTCTCTTTTGATCATTGTCACAAGACTTTGCAGGAGGAAAAGAAAGGTTGCCAAAAATTATAGGCAGTTAAGGGGAAAATACATCCTTGCACTCTATCTTTTACAGAGACATTTCCCTAGTAATGTTTTATACTGACAACAAGAGCCATTTCCCTAGACCCAGAGGCAGGGTGGATGTGCCAACCCAGCATTTAGCATGGCAATGCCAAGCTCACATACATGTGTGTGGTACACTAAATGCTTAAAATAGGTCTTGAGAACTACCATGGGGCCTTTTCATTTAGCAATGTGAACAGGTTGTTAGCTGCCTTTAAAATAAATTTCCCCAGAGTTGCATGGGTTGCCTTGTACTTGGATGAAGACATATGCCCAGAACCTTGCTCAAGGAATTCTCTTTGCATCCAAACAAAGAAATTTCTGCCTTTCACATCCCCCCTTTACTATTTACTCCTCATCCTTGAAAGGCTCTTCTATAAAGGACCCAGAATGTATCAAATTTTAATGGACTATTTCAACCAATCAACCACAAGTATAATAGCAGCCAGCCAATTAATTAAGGGACAAACCAAGCACAGATTCATCAAAGCCACTATTTTGCTTCCTAATTAGTACTCATAATCACTGTGCTGGGTGCTTTTTCCTCCAAATTCATCAAGGTCTGATTTAATTGTCACAAAAACCTGAATAGAAAATTAAAACTGTGAGGCATTCCAAGCGTTCTGGCTGAAAGCAGGGGTGCTAATGCGTGCCTTCCTAGTCATGGGTGGTCTTTGAAGTTTCTGATTCTTTCTTGGATAATTTTATTGACCATTAATCATTATTCTTGGGTTCTGAATTTGTGAGTTTGCCTATCCTCTAAAATTTATTTGTAACCTCAAATCAATATTTGTGGCACTTTTGTGGTCATTCACAGATAAGTGCAGAGAGACAAAAAATTGGAGTCACCCAATGCGTATGTTCCCAGCTGAGATTGAATAAGGCAACACTCTGCCTTCTTGTTTCAGCTCTTACTGTAAAAAGTGTCTTTTTCATGGATTATTTAGTGCCATATTTTTCCCATTTTTGTGCACTTTGTTTGTGATTTTGCCATTGAAAATGACCCCCAAGTATAGTGTTGAAGTTCTGTCTAGTGTTGCTAAGTACACGATGGCTGTGATGTGCCTTAGGGAAAATATGATTGTTAGAAAGCTTCGTTCAAGTATGAGTTATGGTGTTGTTGACCTTAAGTTCAATGTTAATGAATCAACAATTTCTATTAAATAAGGTGATTTTAAACAGAAGCACACATAAAACAAGGTTATACATTCCTTGGTTGATGAAAATGTTGTGACTAGAGTCTCACAGGAACCTAGTCTTGTATTTCCTCTAGGAGCAATGCTTCAGTATTTGCTAATTCAGTATTCATGGAAACTACCACAAATAATGAGAATCGACTGTACTACCATCTAGGTTTCCAGTCATCAACTTGAGGGTAGAATTGTGGACATGACATTCTTTTTTCTTTCTTATAAAGTATGTGGAGCAATTATTCCCCCAATTAAGTTGTAGCATGCTGGTCTACAACTGCTAGCATTGTTACGCTGCTTTTCAAAGTTCATATTTTTCATGAGAGCTTCCAGTGAAATGCAGCTGCCCCTAATTGATTTGTTGTCTAATAGCGAGTATGTAAATTCGTCACTTGCCATGATGAATAGAGAATTATCAATGAATACCTTTAATTCTTTCTGTCCTGAGGAAAATGGAAAACTTGGGAAGACATAGTTTTTGCTTCCTAACATGTTTTAAAATTCCTTCGCTTCTCTCCATTTCCTGCTGCTGTACCCTGTCCTAGGTGACAAGATCTTTCTTGCCAGGCTGAGTGGGAACATCTCACCTCCTCCTCTGCTTCCTTTCCTGCTGCTTTCTTTCCTCCCTCTCCAATCCGTTCTTCATTTGGTTGCCAAGGTGACCCTTTAAAATAAAAATTTGATCAAGTCTCTCTTCTTGAATGCCTTCTGTGGCTCCCCTTAATTTTTAGGAGTAAAGCTAAGGCCCATATAACCTAAAAGGTCCCAAACAATATGTTCCTTGCTGCTTCTCTGACCTTACACTTCCCTCCCTTCCCTACCAAAAATATATACACACACACTCTATATCTAGCCATGAGGTGGGTGTGATTTGGAGGTTACAAATAAATTTTAGAGAGGAAAGAGGGGACAGGGAACTTTCAAAAATTCCCTTTCCTCTGTCTCTAATACTCTTCCTGCCATTTTTTTTTCTTGACCCTCAGGTGCACAGATTAGATCAAACTGTATTTGATTGGAAAAGTAATAATAAAACAAAAGAATGACCCTAAAACAGAAATAGATTAATTATAATCCTTGGTTTATGAAATACTCTTTACATTGCTAAGAGATTGGAAATGAGAATATTGACAATGACTTACATCTACCCATGAGCTACCTCTATATTCTGACTTCCTGCTTCCCTCTAACTAAAAGAAACTATATTGGAATCTTGAGCAGACCTTTCTATTTCTATCTATTATCAACCCATGTCCCTCCCTCCCTACCTATGTATCTATGTATTCCTAAAATATATATTATTTAATCAAAGTTTATTTTACTGATAAAAAGGGTATTTGCTGAAACCTACTCTTTTCATTCAATATTATATCATTAAGATTCACTCATCTGTGTACCTGGGTCATGCCTCTGTGGAATATGAATGTGTTCATCTTGCCATAGGGTGTTATCTCAGTGGTAGAGACCCACAAAATAAACAACAAAATATTAAGCTCCCATCCTGGGGAGTTCTGCTATATTCTCAAAGAGAGGGGCAAGAATCTCTTGAGTACATAGGCAGTGACTAATAAAAGAAAACGGACCAATATGTCAAGCCCTCAATATTAATGCATGTAACTATGAACCTTGTTCTTGTAAAATTGAAACTTAGCCTAATAACAACTATTGCCTAAGAGTTACCTCCTGAAAACCTTCTTGTTACTCAAATGTGGCCTCTCTCTAAGCCAAACTGAGCAAATATATGCACTACCTTCCCCTTGGCATGGGACATGACACCTTGGGATGAGCCTCCCTGGCACTGAGGGCTTAATACCAAGCACCAAACCAGCAACGCATTTGGAAAAAGACCTTGACCCAAAGGGGGAAACATCAAATACAAAAGCGTTTTTATGGTTAAGAGATTTCAAAATGAGTCAGGAGGTCATTCCAGAGGTTACACTTATGCATGTCTCAGGCAGATCTCACTAACTACCACTGTGAACAAAGCCTCAAATAGGGGTGCACCTGAGGGCTCTAGAGCCATCCAGAAACTATAGGCAAGATACACAATCCCTTGAAATCAGCACTCTGTCAGTACCTTGGAATGACAACCTATTTCCCCAATGTAATGGAGTTAGACTCATTTATAATTTCCCTAACACACAATTCTTCTACCCCTTTTTTCTGAGCCTAAAAGTAGCACCATACCCATTAAATATATGTTTCAGAAACTTAACTCTTTGGTCTCTTCATATGCCAGTTGAGCCCTGGATCTCAGCAGAGTTGCAGCCAACACCTACTCTCCAGTTCATCATATTCACCCAAGATAACAAACAAAATGATGATGATGGACAGCCCCCATCCCAAAGAAAAACAGAGAGCATCTACAATGGAAAGCAAAACAGTTCCTTGAATCTTCCCCATAAGATCTAAGCCCCTCTCAATCTGAGGCAGAGCAGGCATCACCATCCCCAAATCCTCAAGTCTGAGGAATGAACAAACATAAGAGGGGAATGGAACCATGGACAAAGTAAACTTATTAATATTGCAATAATAGAAGAGCATGTAACATTGGTATAAAAATAGTGGCTACCAGAGGTTCTGAGGGGAGGGAAAGGCATAATTGTTAGAAAATAGGGCATTAGAATTAAGTGTAAACCACAATGTAAACTATAGACCTTGGTTAGTAGCAGTGCTTCAATATTTATTCATCAATTGTAACAAATATACTACACAATTGTAAGATGTTATTAATAGGGGAATATGTGAGAAGGGTAGGGAGTGGGTTATATGGGAATCTCTTATACTTTTGATTAACATTTCTGTAATCTAAAACTTCTTTAAAAATAAATTTTATTATATTTAAAAAAAAACGCACCCATCTGGTTGTAAGTAGCTATACTGAATTCATTTTGACTGCCATATAATATTCTGTTGAGTGAGAATACCACAAGGTATCCAAACCTACCAGTTTTGTAACCCTGAAAGATAGAAGATTTCTCTCTCAACATGTTCATAATACCAGCAAACAATAATAGTACTAGAGCTAAAATTGAGTACCTATTTTGTGCTATTGGTTTTATGCTCATTAAACATTGTTACACAATTCTATGAGAGGCACTATTATTTTTTTTAATTTTTTCAAAAAAAGATATTTAGATTACATAAATGTTACATAAAAAATATTGGGGATTTTCATATGCCTTGCTACCCACACCACCCACATTTACCCCCATTAACAACATCCTTCATTAGTGTGGTACATTCATTACAATTGATGAACACATTTGGAGCATTGCCACTAAGCATGGATTATACTTTACATTGTAGTTTTCACTCTCCCACATAATTCTGTAGGTTATGGCAAGATATACAGTGGCCTGTATCTGTTATTCCAGTGTCATTCAGGACAATTCCCAAGTCCTGAAAATGCCCCCGTATTATACCTGTTTTCCCTCTCCCTGACCACAGAACCCCCAGTAGCAACTGCCTCCACATCAATGATATAAATTCTTCCATTGCTAGAATCACAATAAGTCTATAGTACAATACCAGTAAGTCCACTCTAGTTCATAGTTCATTCCCCAATACTGAGGATTCTGGTATGTGATGTCCACTCCACCTCTAATTGAGAGGGGGCTTCAGTCCCATATAGCTGATGGATGGGACTCTCTTGATTGCAGTTGTAGGCTCTCTCGGTTCCTTGGTATGGTGGTTGTCCATCCTCACCTCCTTGTTAGTTGTCCTGAGTGAGTCCAATGAACTGGAGGGTAGGTGTTGCAACTCCGTTAAGGCTTAGGACCCAGCTGGCACATGGACGGTCCAGAGAGTCAAGTCTCTTGGACATATACCTACCAACTCCAGCACTGACTATAGGTTCAAATAGAAGGGACTGAAGAGCCATGTGTAGGGAAACCACAACTGAGTCCAATTCTGTCACACTGGGGAACACAAACCCCAAAGTAGGGCCCACTGGTAAGGCACCAAACTCATGCGCTATCTGTCCTGACCATAGTGCCTGGTTGTCTCCAGAGCCCTCAGGAGCCCCACTATTTGTGGTAGTGTCCAATTTGGCAGTCAATGAGATCCTGCTGTGACGTGCATAAGCGAATCCTCTGGAATGACCTCCTGACTCACTTTGGAGTCTCTTAGTCATATAAACTCATTTGTCTTTACCTTTTCCCCCTTTTGGTAAAGGCCTTTTTCCAGTTGCATTGCTAGTTGGTGCTTGGTAGTAATCCCTTGCTGCCAGGGAGGCTCATCCCTAGGAGTCATGTCCCATGCTGGGGGGAAGTTATTGCATTTATATACTGAGTTTTACTTAGAGGTGAGAGGCACTATTTTTATCTCTCTTTCATGCAAGAGAAAATTGACATTTAGAGAAGTTATGTAAGTTGTCCAAAGATCAAGCAGCTAGCAAGTGGAGGAGCCAGGTTTAGAAACCAGGCTGTCTCACTGGCTCTGGTGGGGTTATATTCTCTTAATTCCTCACTGGCCAGGGGTTGGGGCACTGAGACTGACCCAGCCTTTGCCTCATGTGCCTCTCAGAGGCCAAGGGTTTATGTAAGGCCATTAGACATATGGAGAAGGGAAGAAAATGATAAGGAAGGAATTACCAAAGCATAGGAAATAAGAATGCATTTTGGAAGGACAAAATAACAGCAACTACCATAGCCCACCACATCCCTCATTTGACAGACAAGGAAATGGATTCTGGAAGGGAAATGTAGAGTGTTCTCTCATGAACTATAACAAATATACAATACTAATACATAGTGTTAACAATAGGGGGTATATGGAAAAAATATAACCAAGTGTACACTATGGGCCATAGTTAGTGGTAGTAGTCTGCTGGTGTTCCTTCACGATCTGTAACAAATGTTCCATAACAATTCAAAGTGTTGGTGGAGAGCTGATGTATGGGAATTCTGCACATTATGCATGATTGTTTTGTAAGCTCATGACTTCTCTAGTAAAAAAAAAGTTAAGAGCCATGGAGATGTTACAGTCAAGATACAAAGATGGGCACCCTAATTCTCTATGCTGCCTTCTGCTCTGCAACCCAGCTGCCTTGAGAAAGAGTCTAGCACTGTGTTCCCAAGGCCGTGAGTAAGAGAAAATCCTCCTATCTCCCAACCCTTCTTCTCTCTGCACAGTGCCCTCAATCCCTGGCTGAGTATGCTGGTCTCAATTAACTGTGAAGGGTATACAACACACAATTTGAAGAGGCTGTTCTCTGGCCCCTACCCTGAAGAGTCTATAAAAGCATTAACGATTTCCCCTGCTTCCATGGTAACGGCAAGAAAGGGCTGGCCATCAAGTGCTCTACCAGAGACCAGCATGCGGCTCGGACAGTGTTTGCTTGAGCACGTACCTGATGCATTACTGCGCCTGTCACTTACTATTTTAGATGGGTCTGTGCTTCCTACCTTCAAACTAGATTGAATTTCCATAAAGAAGAGTAATTCTTCCCAGTCTTGTCAGAAGTCCTGCCTGAAGTTAGCAGCAAATGTAATCTTCTCTATAAATGAGAATCTCCCTTTGATACACGTGGTAGTTGATAAAGACAGTGATTTAGTACTGGTTTCCCCACCTCTCCTCTCCACATCATACGCCTCCCTCCACACCATGTTCACTTTACTAGCTATAAGGAAACCCTGTTGATTTGGGTTAGAATGACATCAGTTAGTTGCAGAAGGTTCTAGTGCCCCTTTCTATAATGGGACTAGGAATCCTGAGAAACAGAAATTTCCCTCATAATTGAGTTCTGCAAACTCCCTATTAGCAAAGAGTCCTTCTCTGACATTCCCCTTGACTCAAAGAGTCCTGTTCTGGAAGGAACACGGCATATTTTTCCTGCATTAAAGTGAAAAGAAAGAGGCCTGGCTGAGAAGAAAGGGGATCTGGTTCTGCCTCCATTGTCTCATAATTCCTACTCTCTGATCTTCTTCTATAAAATGGTGACCCTGATCCCTTTCGAACATAAAGGACATAGAGACAAATATCGAGTTCCTGCAAGCAGAGGGTAGATTTGTAAATTGTATTTGTCAGACTAGCCTTACGGAATTTATGGCATGTCATATCTTTCTCAGTTTCAGTCAAGAAAAAAATTCCAAAGGACAAAACTTGCAAGTATTTTGGTTTACAATTTGGGTTCCATGCTAACTTTTCTGAATAATTTGCATTATATTCTTATATTTCTCTAGACTCAGTTTCTAAGGGGAAACCTTTATAACAGTAATTGCCTCTAACCCTAGTATTAAGTATATTATTTAAAAATAAGGCATTATGTAGCTGTAAATTTAAGCATTTAGGATTAACTCCCATTCCTCATTTAGAGCTAATTCCTTGCAAAAACAGCCAGGGGAAAGATTTATGGCTTAGGGTATCTCGTGGGAAGATTTACTCTGAAAGTTCAGGATTGGGGCAGACTCTGATAAAGTTACAATAGTGATTTTGAGTAAGAATGCTGCCTGTTGTGAAGGAGTTTTCAACAAGAATAAATCCATTTCCCACAAGGGGCAACAGCATTGTTCTAAAGTGCAGTTTTATTTTACATAGCAGCATCCACATGAGAGTGTGCCCACAAACTTGCTTACCAGGCTGTAGTAACAACGGACTTGGCATTCATTCATTTGGGGTCAAATGTTTTCTGGGTACCTCCTGTGTGCCAGGGCCTGGGCTAGACTCTGGGGCTCTAATACTGAACAAGACTGGCAAAGTCCCTGCTCATTTGTGGCTGTGGAAGGCTAGATAAAGGTATCCATGTCCTATTCCTTGGAACCTGTGACTATGTTACCTTACATGGCAAAAGGGTCTTGAGTTGGGGAAATTATCTCTGAATGATTGGGGTGGGCCCAATGTAATCATAAGAGACCTTATAAGAAGGAGGCAAGAGTGTCAGAGTCATTAGTAGGAGATATGATGGAAGCAAGAGATTAGACTGATATGCGGAAGGAGCCATAAGCCAAGGAATGCATGTGGCGTCAAGAAACTGAAAAAGGCAAGGAAACGGATCCTCCCCTAGTGCCTCCGGAAGGAATGCAGCCCTGTCAATACCCTGATTTTAGACTTCTGACCTCCAAAAGTTTAAGTTTTAAACTTAAGTTTTTAAGTCACTGTGTTTGTGGTCATTTGCTGTAGCAGAAATATGTAACCAGTACAGGAGCTTGCATTTCAAATGGGAGCAAGAGATAACAAATAAGACAGCAGCACATCAGTATTTCTCAACAGGGACAATATTGGCACTGTGGGGTGGGGGGGACTGTGCTCTTTGTGCAGACTCCCACAGACTTTGCAGGACATTTATCATCCTTGGCCCCACCCACTAAATGCTGGGAATGGCCTTTCATTACTGTGTCAATGAAAAATGCCCCCCACATTATTCCCAGCACCGCCTTGGGTGGCAATATTGCTGCTGGCTGAGAACCACTGATACAAATAAATGTTTTAGATTTTGCATAAAGTGGCATGAAGTCACTGAAACAGAGTGATGTTGTGCAGAAAGACTGGAGTTGCGGGGCTGCTGCAGTTGAGTGCTCAGGGAGGTAAGACCTGAGCTGAGGCTGAAGGATGGGAAGGAAGCAGCCGTGTAAAAATCTGGGGATGGATGTCACAGATGCAGGAAAATGTCAGTATCGCCCTGTGGAAAGGCCGGGAGGTAGGAACACCTGTGGTGTGTTGGAAGCACTGATGTGAGGTAGGATAGATTGCCTGGAGCAAGGGTGGAGTGGAGCGAGAGGTGTGGTTATGGTGTGGATTTTATTCCAAGGGACAAACTACAAACAACTACAGTGATACAGAGATCAGTTAGGACAATAGAAAAAATAAACTTCAAGGAGAAGGTTAGAAAAATGGGATGTGTCCTTAGAGAGATAGGCTCAGAAAGGTTGATATGGATAATCAAAGTGATCCCCATTGTCACTGCAAGACATTAATTCAGTGTGTTCGTTGGATATTTTGCTTTTAGTCATAAATTACAATGGAAGCAAGGTGAGCTAAATTCAAGGAAAAAAAGGGAGTAGATAAAAGGAGAAAAGGAGTGAATCTGGACCAAAGAAAGGAAATAAAAACTATTGTAATGCAGTATTTTTTTAGTATTTACAATATTCTAGAACCATGTTAAGGAATTTATGTTTATTATGTTATTAAGTCTTTGTAATCACCCCATACAGTTGGTATTATAATTACCCCCCATATTATAGATGAGACATTTCAGTCTTCGAGAGTAACTTGCCCAAAGTTAGACAGAGAGAAAGCCAGTGAGCTGGGATTCAAGCTCTGATCTGTCTGTCTCCCAAGCCTCTGTTCTTAATCATTCTATTACACTTGATGACTAGGCAACAGGGGATTGAGATCCTTTCCCAGGCTCCCCACTCACTCATCAAAGTTTCTTTTGGCATCCTACTTCCCTTTCCAAGTTCTGAATGATTAACAGCGATGGAGAAAAATGTCTTCTTTGTCTGAAGGTGCTCTCAACACAAGAACGGAATGGTCAGCTGTTTGAACCAATCCCAGACCAAACATCACAAAGGGGCTTTACAGGCTCTGGCTTCCCATGGTTTGACATTACAGCACTTACCCTTCATCACTTGCTCTGGGCAATTGGTCACCCAGTTAATAGACACATCAACTTACTTCGAATTCTTGGCCACAAAGGGAAAATAGATATAAACTCAGGCAGATTTATTACAGTCTAATTTAATAAAAATGTCAACAAATAAATGCACATTTAGCTGGGAAATAAATATCGACGATTTAGGAAAGCTGACAGTGGAGTAGGATGTAAGAAATTAACATTAAATGGTTTGGGTTGACAGTGACTATAAAACAAAATTGTACCTTGGAGACATCTTGGAACAATTTAACAAATGTGTTCTTTGAGCCTGAGAAGCGACAGGTGAATCAAGGCAGCTTTGATATAGGGCAGGGAACACAGAGCTGTGGAAAGCAGTCACTTGCATTCTTTCCTGTACATCTGCAAAATGGCATTTAGTGCAAACCTAGGACAATCATTTTAGGATTGTTTTCCCTAATTAAATGTGCTTCACACACTAAAAGTAGCTCTTCTAAAAATTATCCCCATAAATGAATGAATGAATGAATGAATGAATGTTTTCCTCTTGACAAGTGCCATCTAATTCTCACCTGGCACAATGTGAAGAGAATGGCTTGCCAAGTTTAGCAAACCAGAAGTGCAACTTACTAACTGTGTGACCTTAGACACATTACAAACTTCTCTGAACCTTGACTGTGAAAAAGAGATAATATTTTCTATCCAAAGTTAATGTGAGTATCCTAAGCACCTACTACAATGACTGTGATGATGTAAGCACTCAATAAATCTTAGTCCTTTAAGATAGTTATTTACTGAGCACCTACTATGTGCCAACACTGTTTGAGGAGCTTGGGATATACCAGTAAACTATCCCTCTCTTCATGGACCTTACATTCCAGGATAGGGAGACAGAAGATAAACAGTGAATATGACAAATAGGTAAAGTATATATAGCATGTTAGATTATGTATCAACAGAAAAAAAGAAAAGTAGAGTTTGTGGGAGGGGTGATTTGCAAACTTAAATAGGAAGGTCTAGGTTGACTTCGTTGGCAAGATTACACTTGAGTAGGGTTGCCAGATTCAGCAAATAAAATGCAGGATGCTCAGTTAAATTTCAATTTTAGAAAAATATCAGATAATTTTTAGCTTAATATATCAATACTTGAATATTAAATATTTCCTGAATATTGAATATATAAGCTATTACATGTCCCAAAAATTGAATGTTCCATATAGTTGTTTATGTGGAATTCAAATTTAACTTGGTATTGATCTGGTGACCCTATGATTTGAGCAAAGACTAGAAATTATCCATGTATATATCTGCAGAAAGAGAGTTATAGGCAGAGAGATTAGCCCCTGCAAAAGTCCTAAAGCAGGCTTGAAGAACCTCTAGGGTGGCAATATGAATAGAGTAGAATGAGCCAGGAAGAGAGGGAGTCATAGGAGAGGAGGACCGAGAGGCACTGGGGACCAGATCACACAGGGACTTATCAGACATTGTAAGAACTTGGGCTTTTACTGTGAATTAAAGGGAACCACTCTAGTGATTTTAGCAAAGAAGTGATTCTGACTGCTAGTTGAGAGTTGATTAAAGGAGGTGAAGGATGAAACAGGGAGACCAGTTAGAAGTTATTGTAGTCATCTAGGCAAGATATAATGGTGGCTCAGAACAGGCTGGTAGCTGTGGCACTTACAAGAAATGTTAGATTCTGGATATTTAGAAAGAAGAGCCAACAAGTTTTCCTGTAAATCATGAGAGAATGAGAAAAGTCAAAGATGACTCCATGGTTTTTGGCTTGAACAACTGTAAAGTTGCATTACCATGATGGAGAAGGTTGTGAGTGGAGAAGGATTGTTTTGTTTTTTTTCTGTGGTGGGGAGAAGGGGTTGGGGGAAAATCAGTGGTTCCATTTGGGACATGTCTGGTTTGAGATGTCTGGTAGAAATCCAAAAAGAGCTGTTTAGTAGGCAACTGGGATGTGAGTGGAGTTCTGGAGAGACATCTGAGATGGAGAAATGCATTTTGGAGTATTTTGGCAAATAGATTCCATGAGACTGGATGAAATCACCAAGGAAGTGACTGTCGAAAGAGAAGAGGACCAAAGTTCGAGCTCTAGTTTACTCTAACACTAAACATTGGGGAGAAGAGGAAGTTAATAAGCAAATGAGAGAGAGAAGGACTTACCAGTGAAATAGAAGGAAAACAAAGAGAATGTGGTATCCTGACGTTCAAGTGAAGAAAGTACATTAAGGATGAAGGAGAATCAATTGTGTCAAATACTAAATGTAAGTCAAGTAAGGTATCAGTTTATATGCCTGGTTACTGATGGACAATTTTTTGTTTGGTGGGGAGGGCTCAATGGCAAAAATGTTATTGCTATCTTGCCATCTTCAAATCTCATATCTTGTTAAATTATAGTTCTCCAAGCAATCACCTCTTTCCCTCTTCCTTTCTCCCTTGGCGACCTGTCTATTATGACAGACTGTGAATATGAATGTTATATATATTAATAATTTTAGCAGAATACCTCGATGGCTTTTACAATGTGCTAGGCACTGCTATAAACAATATACATGTATTTTATAATATATATGTCTCATTAACCTCTCACAAGCACCTTTTGAGTTTGATACTATTATTTTCCCCATTTTATGAATGGAGAAACTGAGGCATAGGAAGATAATGGTACTTGTCCAAGGTCACACAGATATTAAATGGCAAAGACAAGATTTAAATCCAGGCAGTCTAGCTCTAAACTGATTCTTTGTGCTGCTGATTTGAATTTTTCTTCTCTTCTTTGCCTTCTTCAAGACAACCCTCCCAACCCAACACCTAGCCCCATCTCTAGTTGTTATGCCTCCAGAATTTTACATTTCAAGATTCTCCTCTACCAAGTTTATTTTCTACAGGCCATTCTCATGATCTCTCTCCCACCTTCCCCTGTCCCCCATGACCTCTTGGGGTCTTTCCCATCTTCCATCTTTTCTTTCCCCAGTTATCACTGATTTAATGATCTCTCTTGAAAATACTTTTAATAATGATATATTGTGCTAATATAATTAAATAACATGTCTCTAAGGGGAAATTTACATTTCAAAAAAGGGTTCCTAGCTTAGCCCAAAGGAGTAAATTCTTATGGCAGAACCAGCATCAATAAAAGATCAGTAATAATAATAATAACCACAACAGCAACAATAAATTCAGCAGCTGCATTTGAGCGCTTACTTTAGGCCTAGCATTTTAAGTGCTTCATGTGGATAATTCCATTTGATTCTCACAGTGATCCCAGGATGTTAGTACCATTACTCTCTGTCTTTATATACAAGGGAGCTTGAGTAGTTTGCCGAAGTTCACACAGCTAATAAAGGGAGGAGATGGAATTTTATTGGCAACAGTGAGCCTCCAAGAGCCCTCACCCCGGAGCTTGAAACAGTACTGATATGGTATTAGAAAGCCAAACCCTCATGGTACCACAACTCCAGGCCCAATTTCATCTAATTCAGTGCTTCTCAAAAACTATCTGAAGTGAAGGACCATTAAAAAGCTTTTATAACCTATCGTGGATCAATAGTTGTAGAAAATACAATTACAATGAATTATATGGTCACATGCTTGTATGTCATGCCAACGTCAACTTGTTTTCTGAGTTTCTAAATGCTTACTCTCAATTTCTGTGCTTTCCCCAGCAGGCTGGCAACAAACCGTTCATGGACTAGCACAAGTCTACAGGCAGTGCTTTTTATAGCACTGGTTTAATTGTATTCTTTTCAGTAAAAGCATTCACTAAATATATGTCTAGAATAATCAGATTTTTATTTCTTTGTAAATTGTTTGTCGGACCTTCATTCCAAGTTTTGGTTATTAAACCTGTAGACAGTAGGAAGCCAGACAAACAAGAGATTTGAATCTAATCCTTCTAGTCTGACCTGTGTGACCTTGGGTAATTTAAATTCTCTAGGCCTTAGTTTTTTTATTTTTTTTATTTTTTTATTTTATTTTATTTATATATATATATTTTAAAAGATGCTTATATTACATAAATGTTACACAAAAATCACAGGGATTCCCATGATCTCCACCTCCCATACTTCCTATAACATCTCACATAAACATCTTTCATTAGTGTGGCACATCACCTGCAATGGATATACACATCCTGGGGCTTTGCCACTAAGCATAGACCACAGTTCACATTGTAGACCACACTCTTTCCCACACAGTTCTGCATGATATATGCTGATGTAAAATGGCCTATATCCGTCGCTGCAACATCATTCAGGACAACCCCCAAGTCCTGAAAAAGCCCCTGTATTACAACTGCCCTTCCCCTCCCTGCCCCGAAAGCGTCTAGTGGCCACTGGCTTCACCTCACTGTTATAATTTCTTCCATTGCTTGAGTCACAACATGTCTACAACAGAATACCATTAAGTCCACTCTAGTCCATAGCTCTTTCCCCAATCCTGAGGGGACTGGAATGGTGATGTCCACTCCACCTCCAAGTGAGAGTGGGCTTATATACCATGGATACGGTGGATGGGATTATCCTGCCAGCAGCTGCAGACTCTTTCCATTCCCTGGGATGGCCGTTGTCCATCATCGTCTCCTCACCAGGTGACTTGGGTGAGTCCATTGAGCTGTAGAGTAGGAGTTCCAGAGATTCTGGGCACAGCTGGCACATAGGCAGGCCAGAGGCTCCAGTCTCTGGAAGTACACCTACAAACTCCAGCCTCACATATAGGTTTGAATAGAAGGGACTGATGGACCATGTGCAGGGAGGACTTATTTGAGTCCAACTCTGTCACTCTCAGGAGCACAGATTCCAAAGTAGAGCCCACTGATAAGGCATCAATCTCTGGGGCTA
>JAQZBX010009833.1:0-45331 GCA_029593785.1 Cabassous unicinctus
CCTGGACACCTGGTGGGGAGATGATGATGGACAATGGCCATCCCAGGGAATGGAAAGAGTCTACAACTGCAGGCAGGATAATCCCATCCATCTTATGCATGGGATATAAGCCCCCTCTAACTTGGAGGTAGAGTGGACATAACCATCTCAGACTCCTCAGGATTGGGGGAAGAGCTATGGACTATAGTGGACTTACTGGTATTCTGTTATAGACATATTGTGATTCATGCAATGGAAGTAATTACAACATTAATGTGGAGCCAGTGGCCACTGGACCCTTTAGGGGCAAGGGGAGGGAAAAGCAGTTGTAATACAGGGGCTTTTTCGGGACTTGGGTATTATCCTGAGTGACATTGCAATGACAGATATAGGCCATTTTATATCAACATATAACACGCAGAACTGTGTGGGAGAGAGTGTGGTCTACAATGTGAACTATGGTCCATGCTTAGTGGCAAAGCCCCAAGAGGTATATATCCATTGCAGGTGATGTGCCACACTAATGAAAGATGTTTATGTGGGAGGTTGTGGGAGGTGGGACATATGGGAATCCCTACAATTTTTGTGTAACATTTATGTACTCTAAGTATCTTTTAAAAAATAAAAAAAATTATAAAAAAAAGAAAAAAAGGATGCTTTTCTTTCGAACAATGACATGGCTTGCCCATTTTACCCACCAACTCTAATTATAAGTTTGAACTCTGTGGGTGGGAGTTAAGAGCTGGAGGTACCTGTTCTGAGAGAACTTCTGCTCTTCCTTGCCCACGTTCCCTCAAGTACTGGGGGGTTGTGTAAACATTCCCTGTACTCTGTAATCCAGAGGTGAAAGGAAGGAGAAGTTTCATTTAGTGAATACCTGCTCTGGCAGGTAATTTGGTATACCATTTTAATTCTACACCAAATGTGCCAGGTACTTTCTTGTTTTCTGGCCTAGGAAATTGAGATAGGAAAAGTTAGGTCAAACTCATAGAGCTAGTGTGTGAGCCAGGATCTAAACACTAAGCTCTTTTTTCCTACTCCATGAGTGTGATTTTTATCAGAGGAATTGTTTTGACAATTGATTACACATCCAGCTTTTTCTACTCTTCTCTGATGTTCAGCTTTTATTAATTGTTAAAACACATTGGCAAGAGATCTAGACAGAGATGTGTAGTTAAAGAGTTATAGGTTTTTAAAGGTTTTATTTTTATTTTATTTTAAAATTTATTTTTATTTTTCATTGGATATTAATTACATACAAAAAAATAAAAACATTTTGAAATATTTCATATAAATCAATGGAATATAGCATTTATCAAATATCCAATTTGCAAAGAGAAATTTTCAGAAAGAAAATTTTTTAGGGTAGAAAGGTTTATTAAACAGGATGATATTTATCCAAATATGGAAATCAAGGACACCTATTGTCCTACCATTTCATTCCTTTATTCCTTCAATAAGTTTTTATAGAATTTTTATTTTATGCATATTACTGTGCTAGGGGCAATACACAGAACAGGATGTATTTGAGGTACTTTTTATTTAATAAAGGCAAAAAGACATGTATTCATGAAACTATTAAGAAAGAAAGTGTAAGCTAAGGGAATAAACTGATCCAGGTGAAAAAATAGACAAGTTTCTCATCTTTTTGTGGTCACTTTTACCAAATCCCTGCCCCAAACCTCATTCAAATTGAGGGGGCTTGGTGTAGCCTGGAATATTTCATAACTGTGACTATTATGCATGCTATTTTTTCAGAAGAGGAATATAATTAAAAATACCTGAATCATTGGGTTTCTACATATTGGGGCTCCGAGTATTCTTTGAGGTTGTATGAGTTCATTTCTAGCTCTCTGCAGGAAACCTTCTACTGCAGAACTTTTGCTTCTGTATTAAGATCTCTAATGTTGGTCTTTGACATTCTGATAACACTTACCCTAAGACTCTGGAGGAAGTGTTAATACAGTTAGTTCTTTTCTTTTCTTTTCTTTTTAAGATTTATTTATTTATTCCCCCACCCCACCCCACCCTTGTTTTGTGCTTGCTGTCTGCTATCTGTGTGCTCTTCTCTGCTTGTCTTCTCTTTAGGCGGCACCAGGAACCGATCCTGGGACCTTCCAGAGTGGGAGAGAGGTGCTCAATCACTTGCATCACTTCAGCTCCCTGGTCAGCTGTGTCTCTTATTGTCTCTCCTCTGTGTCTCTTTTTGTTGCGTCATCTAGCTGCGCCAGCACTCCGTGTGGGCCAGCTCTTCGCTCGGGCCAGCTTGCTGCGCAGGCCAGCTTGCCTTTCACCAGGAGACCCAGGAATCGAACCCTGGACCTCCTATATGGTAGTGGGAGCCCAATCGCTTCTTTATGCCCAGAGGAACAGTATAAGCCTGCTTCAAGATGGTAGCACTGCAATTATATCTTTGTTTCTTCTCCAATTTCCCATTTCTTCCACTGCTGCTTCAGTGGCATTGTTTCTAAACTCCTTACCATCGTATCTGCTTTTCTGGTTTTTTCATTTATCAATGTGTCTCCTCAGATATGGTTTCCACGTGCAAACATAGCATCCTCGTGTGAGCCCTGTGTATGGTAGTGATTTTACCACCTGTACGCAGAAGATCACACTTCTACTAATATGGGCTGAGATTGCAGAAACTATTAAACTTGGTTGATAGTGGGCATGCAGTCAACCAGGGAATTTTTGCTTGATCTCTGGCTATATCATGTGTTGGCTGTAACTGACTGACTGCCTTTGATAAATTACCTAGCCACTCTGAGTCTCAGTTTCCTGAAAATGGCTATTTTACCAAGGGTTACAAAAGGTGAAGGAAAATGTATTTAAAGTGTCTGAAAGCGCTGGACACATAGTGTTTATTAATTAAATATTGTTATTACACTTATTCTGATTATTGACTTCCAAATAATGGTGGAATGTAATCCAAGGATGAAAATCTCCCCATAATATGAATTCTAAATATGAACCTTCTAAATCTAGTTCTATCAAATTTTATTTTTAGCTAATGAGTACTAAATACTTTTATATGCATCAACTCATTTGAGCAGTTAAAGAGCTGTGAGCTACGAGTAAAAGGACAGGCATTGCTATATCCATTTTATAAATAAGGAATTAAAGGCTCAGATAGATTAAATGACTTGACTGTCATAATTTCTAAGTATTTAAACAAAACACCTTTTGATTTCATTGTTTTGTAAGTGTAGTGAAACAAGATGTAATTTGTTGTTTATAGAATTTGTAATAATGCCCAAGAACTAATTGTCTAATTAAATGTATCTTTATTGTACAAATGTAAGTAAACAGCATTAAATCGATTTTAAAGTACATAAATTATCCCAATTCACAACTCAAACAGTATAGCTAATTTCATTTTAGCATATTATTTTCTGTCAGTTTTGGTTAATATACATCCATATTTTATGTAATTCTAATAAGAAGAATTACACATTTCTGAATCTGAATTGTTTTAGTTAATAATATATCATAAACACCATTATTTTAAAAATCCTACATAATATTTTATTGAGTTTAATAGATTGCTTAATTATTATTTAAAAAGTATAGTTTAGATAATGCTGCAATAGCTATTTTCAAAAACTTTATTTCCTTAATATAAATTACCAGCCACTATTAGGTCAGAAAATCTGCAGATTGATATGGGTAAAATTACTTGTTTCCATATTGCATTCCACAGAGGTTGTCCTTATATGCCAAGGCTATGACAATGTAGACATGGCCCAATGTTGGGTTCGAAGAGTTAAACTATTTATGTTGCAATTATTTTTCTAACTTCTGATGAAAATGCTACCACATCATGTTTTAATCTTCACTTTTCATTACTGGTATGATCAAAATTTTGCCATGTCTTTGATATCTCTTCTGAGACTCTTTCCCCCATAATTTGTCCATTTACCGAATTAAAAAATTTTTTTTAATAGGTCACCAAACATTTCTGAATTCCAATGATGGATAAAATTTACGCCCAAGCTGGGACTGCTGGCAATGCTGTAAAGCACCCATAAGACTAACTCTGAAAGGGTATAATTCTCCAAATCTGTTATTTATGGTGGTTTTAGGGAGGCCCATTGTGCAAATGTCTCAGAGGACTCTGGCAATTTTCCTTGGTCCCCATTGTCTCTGCATCCTGCAGAAGGAAGTGCTTCAGCCAAGGACCTCTGGACATTTCATGGAGCTGAGCTCTAGAAGGGAAATCTCACCCTCTGTTTTTCTCCCTTTTAATGGGGAGCTCATTAGAATGTCCTTCACAAAAGAGGACAAGCAGACTGCTCAGGCTTTGGCCCTAAGCACTTTGACCTTAGATGTCAGCTGTTCTTGGAGTGGTTTGTGAGTGCTGGCTGTTAGCACCTGCAGATAGTGTGGGAAATTGGATTTGTGCACAGCCCCTTTTACTGGGAGGGAGTCCCCAAAGCCAGCTAACTCTTTGCCAGGCAGCCTAGGTAGAGTTACCACGATGGGGTGTCCTTCATTGGATAACATGTTTGTAGGTCTGCAGGACTCAAGTGACATAAGGCTAGAACCATTATAAAGTATAAGGTGACAGGTAAGGTCAAGGCCCACGTGACCCCTGACATGAGCAACTCCCTATTAATGATGGTGTGAGAACAGGTGGTTTCTTGTTTCTTCTCACTCTAATGTGTGAGTATTAAAAGGCTTTTGGTTTTGACAGAGAGAGAGAGGGGTATCAGAGGTCTGATAAATCACATTATAATTAAAAAGAAAAGCAAACATTACCTATTTCATGTGTATTACTATATTAGATCATTTCCTGACTGTTTTTAAAGTTTGAAACCTTGAGTTTTAATATGGCAATAATCACTCTTCTCCCAATTTAATAGCTTTTGTTTTCAAATGTTAGACAACTGCTGGTGTGATATTATTTCTCTTCTTAATTTTCATACTTGTATTTCTTTACTATGAACAATGAAATGTTAGAATCAGCACACCAAAACTTTAAAATTTAAACCTTGTTCTTCGTAGGTGCTTTATCTTGAAAAGCAACTACCAATTTTTATTTTTATTTTCAGTTAGTTAATTAATTAATTTAAAGACATTTATTCAGCATCATGATCAAACTATTACATTTAGCAATCAACAGCATGGGTGCAAAAAATAAAATCTACATTCAAACTCTTTGTTTGAATGCTTTACACTTTCCACATAATGGAAACTAAAATAACCTGTTATACAATTAGTCACAAACACAGTCCTTGTAGGTTTTTTTTTGCCCATACACATAAGTATTGTCTAAATACTTTGTAGCAGCTAGGCCCTGCCACCACTGTGCTTGGCTGAGTTCATAAATCCGTTGTAACCTGAAGCTTCCCTGTCACTTCTCTTGTTCCCCTCTCCTGCTACACTTTGTTTCCTTGCAGTAATTAAAACCTTCTGCCACTGCCGTAGCTACTGCTGCTGCTGGAACTGCCATAGCCACTTTGGTTTTGTGGTTTGGCAAAGTATTGGCCTCCACCTCCAAAAGGGCCAGAGCTTCTGCCTCCAAAGTTACCCCCCTTAATGGGTGCCAAATTTGAAGATTGATTGTTGTAATTGCCAAATTCATTGTAACTTCCACCACCTCCAAAATTGCTTCCATCATTACCAAAGCCATTATAACCTGCCCCACTGTCACCATATCCACCACCACCTCAGCTGCCACCAAAGCCACCTCGACCACTGAAGTTTCCTCCATGCCCAAAGTTGTCATTCCCACCAAAGCCACCTCCACAACTGCCACCAAAGTTCCCTGAACCACTTCAACCACTGGCCTGATGAAGCACTGGCCATCTCTTGCTTAGACAGGGCTTTCCTTACTTCACAGTTGTGGCCATTCACAGTATGGTATTTCTGAATGACAGTCTTATCCACAGAGTCATGGTCATCAAAGGTTACAAAAGCAAAGACTCTCTTCTTGCCACTGCCTTGGTCAGTCATGATTTCAATTACCTCAATTTTCCCATACTGCTCAAAACAATCTCTTAGGTGAAAATCTTCAGTGTCTGCTTTAATACCACCAACAAACATCTTTTTCACAGTTAAGTGGGCACCTGGTCTTTGGGCATCTTTTCTTGAGACAGCCCTCTTTGATTCTACAACTCTTCATCCATCTTGTGTGGCCTTGCTTTCATGGCTGCACCCACTTCCTCCACAGTGGCATACATGACAAACCCAAAGTCTCTGGAGCAATTGGTGTTTGGATCTCTCATTACCACACAGTCCATTAGTGTTCCCCATTGCTCAAAATGGCTCCTCAGATTCTCATCAGTTGTTTCAAAGCTTAATCCTCTGATGAAGCACTTCCGCAGCTGTCCAGGCTCTTCAGGAGACTCTGACTTAGACATGATGGCAGTGGGAGGAAAGACTTCAACTATGCTTCCTCAGCGGCGTCCTGCAACTACCGTTTGTAAATTTTAGTTTTAAAGGCAAAATTTTTACGGAAATATAACATATGCATAAAGGTGCACTGAAGTGTACAACTCAATTTCCACAAAATGAACAATTGTATGTAATTAGCCTCAGATGAAGAAATGGAAAATGGCCAGCTCCCAGAAGTTTCTTTTGTACTTCCTCCCACAATCACTATCCACTAGTAACATGGATTAGTTTTGCCTGTTTTTGAAATTTATATAATGGAATAATGCAATATGTATTCCTTTGTGTTTGGTTTCAAAAGATAATTAAACTTTGTAAGGAAGCCTGCATATGTGCTGTGAATGATCTATACTTGGCTATGACTTTTACAAACAAAATTCTTTTGCAATTATATAAGCCATGCATGTTCCTCATAGAAAATCTGGAAAGAATAGAAAAATAGAAAAATAAACACAATCATTCATATTCTTTGCATGCAAAGAGAATGATTTTGACATCTTTCCTTCTAGTAGTTTACCTATGCATTCAATAAGTAATGAATTTATTCACTAAATATTTGTGGAGCATCCACAGTCTATAGGCACTATTCTAGGCACAAATAAACCCCAGGCAGACATATGTGTTTCCATAGTTATTATTCAATAATTAATACACTTTTTATTTTAAATTTATTGAAGTATATCATTCATACATAAACATACATAAACAATAAGTGTATAGTGATAGTTTTAAACTTACAAAACAAGCATATATAACATCATACAGGGCTCTCATATCTCACCCTACCACCAATACCTTGCATTGTTGTGAAACATTTTTAGCTAATGATTAAAAAGCAACCTCGAAATATTACTATTAACCAAATTACCTTACATTTGGAATATTTCCCCCTCAACCCACCCTATTATTATTATTATTTTTATATCATTTATATATGAATATACATAAACAATAAATGTATAGTAAAAGGTGTGAACTTACAAAGCAAACATGCATAACATCATACAGGGGTCCTGTACATCACCCTACCACAAACACCTTGCATTGTTGTGAGACATTTGTTATATGAAATGTTATATGAAATGTTATATGAAAGAATATCATCAATATCTTATCACTAACTATAGTCCTTATCTTATATTTGGTGTACTTTTCCTCCAACCCGCCCTATTATTATTTGTTAAATATATTTTTATGACAGAAGTTGTAAACTTACAAAACAATCATGTACATGTGCAGAATTCCCATACAACACCCCTCTATCAACACACCATACTGTGGTGGAACATTTGTTACAGATTATGAAATAATATCATCAGACTATTATCAGATCCATACTGTACATTTGCCACACTTTTTGTATACTCCCTCATTATCAACACAGTACTTCTTTGGCATAATGCATGAATATTACATTAGTGTTAAACACAGTCCATAAGTCACTCCAGTTGTATTTTTTCCATGCTTTTCCACATTCTCACCACCCTGCAATAGTGACGTATATCTGCTCTAGCTCACAAAGGACACTCTTGCATTTGTACCATCAATCACAATTCTCATCCACCTCTGGGTTTACTGTGCTATTCAGTCCCTAGATTATTCTCTAGCTTTATTTCAATTGGCATTTATATCCATAGACTACCGTTTTTAGCCACATTCCCATTTATAAATGGGAATGCTGTTGCTCACCATGCTGTGTTACCATCAACTCTATACATTTCCACACTTTTGCAGTAAAGTTAATTAAAACTTTTACATAATTAAACACTAGTAGTCCATCTCAGTCCTCCTCTTATCTCCTTAAAGAATCCACCACCTACCACCAGGTCTTCAATATGTCTTCTTACATTTTCTTCTAGAAGCTTTACAGTTCTTCCTTTTTATATTTAGGCTTTTGATCCATTTTGAGTTAATTTTCATATAAGGTGTGAGATAGGGGTCCTCTTTCCTTCCTTTGGCTATGGATATCCAGTTCTCCCAGCACCATTTGTTGAATGGACTGTTCAGTCCAAGCTGGGTGGGTTCACAGGCTTGTCAAAAATGTAGCTAGGTAATATAATTCAAAGTCCAGAAGTGAGAGTCCTCCAATTTTGCTTTTCCTTTTTAAGATGTTTCTGGCTATTCAGGTCCCCTTACTCTTCCAAATAAATTTGATAATCATGTTTTCCATTTATTTTTAAAAATGCTGGTGGAATTTTTTATCAGGATTGCATTGAATCTGTATATTAATTTGGGTAGAATTGACATCTTAATGATATTTAGTCTTCCATTCCATGAGCATGGAATGTTCTTCCAATTATTTAGGTCTTTTTAAAATTTCTTTTAACAATAAGCTGTAGTTTTCTAAATATAAGTTCTTTACATGGTTAGTTAAGTTTATTCCTAAACATTTGATTCTTTTAGTCACTATTGTAAATGGAATTTTTCCCCCTGACTTCCTCCTCAGATAGAGCATTACTAGTGTCTTTTAAAACCTATTTCATCTGATATAAGTATAGCTACTCTGGCTTTTTGTTGTTGTTGTTACTGCATGTGTGGAATATCTTTTCCCAGCCTTTCAATCTATTGGTATCCTTCGGTCTAAGGTGAGTCTTTTGCAGACAGCATATAGGTGGCTCAACTTTTCTTATCTATTCTGCCAGTCTGTGTCTTTTGATTACGGAGTTTAATCCATTAACATTCAATGTTATTACTGTAAAGGCAGATCTTATTTCACCCATTTTGACCTTTGGGTTTTATCTGTCATATTTTATTTTCACCACTCTTTTGAGACTTTTAGTTACTTTTACTGATAAAATCTTTATTTATGGACTCTCTTCCAAGCCTCTCTTTCCTTACTTTTCTTTTCAGACTGTAGCACACCTTTTAGTATTTCCTGCAAAGCCAGTCTCTTGGTTACAAACTCTCTCAGTTTCTGTTTATCTGTGAGTATTCTAAACTCAATCTAATTCTTGAAAGACAATCTTGCTGGATATAGGATTCTTGACTAAAAGTTTTTCTCTTGCAGCATCTTAAATATATTATACCACTGTTGTCTTGCCTCCATCATTTCTGATGAAAAATCAGCACTTAATCTTATTGGGTATCCCTTATATGGTATGCATTGCTTTTTTCTTGCTGCTCTCAGAATTCTCTTTCTGTCTTTGGCATTTGTCAATCTGATTAGTATGTGTCTTGGAGTTGGTCTATTTGGATTTATTCAGATGGAAGCATGTTGTGTTTCTTGGACACAGATATCTATGTCCTTCAATAGGGTTAGGAAATTTTCTACCATTATTTCTTCAAATATTCCTTCTGCCCCTTTTCCCTTCTCTTCTCTTTCTGGGACACACACGACACTTATGTTTGCATGTCTCTTGCTCTTATTTAGTTCCCTGAGACCTTGTTCAATTTTTTCCATTCTTTTCTCCATCTGTTCTTCTGTATGTTCACTTTTGGAGGCCATTTCTTCAAGCTCACACATCCTTTCTTCTGCCTCCTCAAATCTGCTATTATTTGATTCCAGTGTATTTTTTATTTCATTTGTTGTGCCTTTCACTTCCATAAGATCTGCTATTTTTCTATTATGCTTTCAAATTCTTCTTTGTGCTCATTCAATGTCTTCTTAATATCCTTAATCTCTTTAGCCACCTCATTGAATTTATTAAGAAGATTTGTTTGAATATCTATGATTAATTGTCTCAACTCCTTTATGTCATCTGGAGGCTTATCTTCTTCCTTTAACTGGGCCATATCTTCCTGTTTCTAGGTGTGGATTGCAATTTTTTGTTGGTGTCTTGGCATCTGGCTTACTAGATGTATTTATTCTGGGGGCAGATTCTTTCTTTAGTTTAGGGCATTCTTGCCCATTCTCCCTTGCTGGTTGTGTACTAGGAGCCAAGGATGTAGTTGGTGCTATAAGCTGTGGAGGCTCAAGCTGCCCTCATTGCCCCAGGGACCAATGAAGCTTCTCTCAACTTTCTCCTTTGCCAGGGGTAGGGACAGAGCCACAGCCATGTGTAATAATCCAAGTTGTTCAGTCCTAGACTGCAGTTGTCCAGAGAGACTGATGAAGCTTCATGCCCCTGCCTCCCCTGCCTGGGGTGGGGATGAAGCTGCAGGTGTGGGCAGCAATCTATGCTGTGCGGGTCCAAAATGATTGCAGTTGCCCCAGTAGACTTCCTATTATTCAGTCTGTGCCAGCTGAATGTACCTGCGGTTACCCAGAGAGGCTGGTGCAGGGCCCGCCAGCTTTCTCCCTGCTAGAGGTGGGGCTGAAGCCTAGGGTAGGGCTGCAGTCCCATCAGGGAGAAAGAAGCCGGTTCCTACCGTCACTGTGATTTTCTGTCCACCCCGCTTCCCCTCATGCTGGGGCAGAGTAAAAATGACAGCTACAGGTCTCTTTCCTACTAGGACAAGTTCAAATTTTAGCTTTTCTTAGGGTTATACTTTAGCCAGCTGAATTTACTGAATAGTAGCTGAAGTCAGTGGCCATCCGCTCTTCCTCCCCTGTGTTTGGGAAATGGAACTTCCAATTCCAGCCACAGAATAGCTCCTGGGGCAGCTTGTGCCACCAGAGTAGGATGATCACTAGCCTCTGCTGTGAGACCTGTTTTTTCCTGGAGAGGCTGGCGCAGGTGCCCCAGGTTCCTCCCTGTCAGAGGTGGGGCTGGGATTTAGGCTAGAGCTGCAATCTGAACTGGATGGAAAGAAGCTGGTCCCTACCAGCACTGTGGTTTTCAGTTTGCCCTGCTTCCCCTTGTGCCAGGGGTGGAGTTAAAATGGTGGCTACAGGCTTCTTTCTGAATTGGACAGGTTCACATTTTAGCTGTTCTTAGGATTATACTTTAGTCCATCAAATTTACTAACGAGTAGCTAAAGCTGATGCCCAACTATCTCTTCCTCCCCCTTTTTTGTGAAGTAGAGTTTCTAATTCCAGCCATGGAATAGCTCCCCAGACAGCTTGTGCCTCCAGTAGAGGATGGGCACTGGCCTACATGGCATGGAGTGCTCTACTTAGGAAACTTCTCTGCAGGATGGGCAGTCTCCTCCTTTCATTCCTTCAAGGATGTTGCAGGATGCTCTTCTGGTCTCCTGGAGCCCTCAAACAGGTGCTTTGAATAGCTCTGGGTAATTAATCACTGCCCTGTAGCACGAGCTGACTCTAGGAGCTCATTATTCTGCCTCCATCTTGCTGGTTGTGCTCTTCATAAACTTTTATATCATGCCTTTTAGTTGACCTTGTAGTGTAGGCCCCATGCATTTCCATGCTGGCTGGTTTAAACAAGAACAACAACAAGAAAGACCCCTAGTTATGTGGTACCTCCCAGATTTTCAATCTGATTATGCTCAGATCTCACCATCTATCAGAAAGAATAAAGGATTTCCCTGCGACCTCCCGAGTGGAGGGGGTAGAGGGAAAGGAGATGGGAAAGCTAAAGAGTGTAAACCAGTGAGTTGGGGATGACAGTGAATTAATCTTGGGAATAGAAACAAGGAAGATATTCAAAAGCTTAGAAAAATAAAGAAGCAATATAATTGGCAAAGATTTTCTGGTTGATGGAAAAGTATTGGTAATGGACAGTAGTAAAACATCAGGAATATAATTAGTAACACTGAATTGTATATTTGAAAGTGGTTGAAATAGGAAATTTTTGGTTGTATGTATGATACCAGAATAAAAATAAAAAACTGTATAACACAAAGAGTGAACCCTAATGTAAACTATGGACTATATATTTTTTTACTTTTTTATTTTTTAAAAAGATATTTAGATTACATAAGTTTTACGTAAAAAATATGGAGGATTCTCAAATGCCCTGCTCCCCCACATTTACCCCCATTAACAACATCCTTCATTAATGTGGTACATTCATTGCAATTGATGAACACATTGTTGGAGCATTGTCACTAAGTGTGGATTATAGTTTACATTGTAGTTTATACTCTCTCATACATAATTCTGTAGGTTATGGCAAGATAGATAATGGCCTGTATCTGTCATTGCAATGTCATTCAAGACAATTCTGAAGTTCTGAAAATGCCGCCATATTACACCTGTTTTCCCTCTCCCTGACCTCAGAACCTCCAGTGGCCACTGACTCCACATCAATGATATAAGTTCTTCCATTGCTAGAATCACAATAAGTCTCTATAAGAATACCAGTAAGTCCACTCTAGTCCATAGTTCATTCCCCAATCCTGAGGATTCTGGCATGGTGATGCCCACTTTACCTCTAATTGAGAGTGGGCTTCAGTTAAGGACTATATTTAATAGTATAATTATAATAGTACTTTTCATCAGTTATAATAAAGGCACCATAGTAATGGATAATGTTAATAATAGGGGAAACTATGTTGTGAATGGGGGTGGTATATGGGAAATCCATACTTTCTGTATGATTTTCCTGTAAACCTACAACTGCTCAAATTAAAACGAAGGAAGGAAGGAGGGAGGGAGGGAGGGAGGGAGGAAGGAAGGAAGGAAGGACAAAAGAAGCAACAGAGAGAAGAAATGGTAAGAAAAGCAAGCTGGTCCTGTATAGCAGCTTAGGTAGCTCTGAATACTAAGGTCTGTGAAGGAGGAAACTATAGCCTCAAGAACAGGTCGTAGACATCAGATGTGCCCAGTCCAGCCCACTGCAGGAGAAAAGGAGCCAGTATTGCTGGGAAGTTCTTGATAAGACTCTAAGTGATAATCTCACCTGAGAATTTTACGCTTAAGGCAGAGGGTTATAGAGACTATTGTTTTGGTAGGAAAATCCCCACATTTATTTATGTGCACATTCTTGTGACGATACAAAGCCAGGCAGAGATAGGGCTTTTGAAATTCATTAGCACTTCGATTTATGTAGTTAGCAATTCAGTTCAATAATCACTAACAATTAGTATCATAATATTGGTTAAAATGTATTGAGGACCTTGCAGTATTAGACCTAATGCACCTTATTAATTTTTAGGAGGACCATATGACATAGGTGAATATTCCCGTTTTACAGATTGAGGAAACTGAGGTTTAATAGGTTAAGTAATTTGTCCAATGAGATGCAGCAAATATGTGGCAGAGGCATCTGACCTTTTTACTAAGTTTATGGAAGAAAAATGCCCCTCCTCATAAGGAGATTTCAATCCAGAAGACTGCCATGGACAGTCACCTCTGTCAATATAAAGGGAGGTGGAAAGGTGAGGCAGGGTCAGGGGATGGGGTGGCGATGCTCACAAGGGGCATCACTGGAGCTCAGGGCTTAGCCCCAGGGCATGTGTTTATTTCTTTGTTAATAAAGGGGTAGCCAAGGTGGCAATACTAGAGGTGCAGGGCAGGACTCATAGCAAGACAGGAATAATGGAATCCATATGAAAACAAAGGTGTCTGCCCCAGTGTGGGGGCCAGGTGCCTGTCTGTACATTGCAAGTAACTTCAAAGAGAGGGTTTTGTCAGGCTTTCCACCGCAGTCCCTGGCCTGTCAAGTTCAAAATCTGATCCTGTGTTCTTGGCCGAGTTTCATTTTTCAATCTGGTGAGAATTTATCACTTTAAAAGAGTCTTCATGGGTATCGTAACTATTTTAAAACATATTGATTGTCTCCATTGACAAGAAACTTTATTCTACAAATGGTTTTACAGAAAACTTAATGCAATTTCTTTTGCAATTATTCTACAATTTACAACAGTTGAAATTACATTTTTAAGGATCTAACAGCTCTTTCTTTCCTTCCATGGACTCATGTTGACATTTTTTGTGATAATGTGAAAGGATTCAAATCTAATTGAACTTTTTCATATCAAGTATTTAGAAATAATGATGGAGTTCTAATTTGCTGAACGTGCATGCATTGTTAGAGCTGTCACCCTGCAGATAGCTTGGATGCTGATAAAAGAGCACATCAGCTCCAAATTGACAGAAGGTTTCAACAAATATGAAGGCAGTGAATTAGGGTGCTGCCTGGAGCTGTAGGCATTCACAGGGGCCCCCATTCCACCCCTAAGTGGCCACTCCTTGGGTTACAGATAGGAGTGCTCCTGGACTACCCAGAACACAGCATCCTTAAGCAGCTCTGTGGGCTTCTTGTCTCCATTTCAGCAGCACTGCTGTGCTCTGCAGCTGGCTTCTGAAATTGATGGCCAAGTGGTACAGCACCTCCCTGTTAGCATTCAGCCTAACAGGACACAGCAGCACATGGCAGACATCGCTCATTTTGCCAATGGCTTGAGAGTGTGTACTACTTCAGAACTTGCTCCTTTCCAATACCCCCCAAAAAGCAAAAAATATAGATTGTGCTTACAATTAACCGAGTGACTTTGGCTGCCCTAGACCCCATCTGGCTGCACTAGGACTGAGCGGGTCCATATCTGCTGGTACCTGTTGCAGCATACATTTTTGGGGAAAGATCTGATTTAGATGGATGACTTTTTGTTCTCCCAAATCTATCAGGAACTTGAGCATCTTTTTAAAAGGTTTTAGCTTCTAGCTCTGTTTTTTTTTTATCTCCACCATTTTATCCAATATTCTTGCAAACAGTAAGAGGCAGCAAAGAGAGATGGCTCAGAGAGTAGAGCCCTGAGGGCTCCAAATCTTAGCTCAGCCAGTTGCTAGCTTCATGCCTTTTGTCCTTCTCTCTTCGTTTATAAAACAGGGATGATAACAGTACCTTTTTCATGGGGTTGTTGAGAAGATTAAATTTAATGGATGTTAATTTCTTATAACATTGTCTTGCACAGAGTAAGTGCCAATAGAATTAGTTGTTGATGAAAATAATATTACTATTGTTGTTGATGGTATTATTGATGTTATTAAGAAGTTGAGTGTTTCTCCAATAGAGTGAAATTGAATTGGGGGCAAAATTTAATCATTCAATGGCTAAAGGATCTTTCGCTTTATCCAGTTTCCAGATTCTAAGGTCATTGCTTTGGGTTTATAATGTTTTCCATTTACATTACACTTTGTAACAAGAATGGATATTATCTACCCATTTGAACTACTTGCAACAAGATACCAAGCCAGGATTAAGGGTGCTTATAAGGTATAGTATCAAGCTACCTATCTCCAAGAAGACTGAATCTCAAATTCAGGGTCATTGAGTGGACTAGACTAACCCACAGCTAGTGCAAAAACTTATTTGAACAGTGACGTAAGTAAAAAAAATGTAGTGTGCTCCTTGGTACGGCGTCCTGATTTTACACATTCTCTGACCCTTATAGTCAAAGGGACTAGTCATAGTAATAAGGAGACCACTTACAATTTTAGTCTTAACTAAAGACATAAGTCAGCTTCACGAGTGAAATAGAACGTCTACAGAGGGAACACATTTTATGTCTTTTTCCTATTACAGGTTTTGTCACAGAAAAGTGGATTAATATAGTAACACTTCATTGTAAATGGACATTAATGAATGCTAAATTACCACCAAGTTCCTATGGAACTGTGCATAACAGCTACTTTCACATTCAGAGAGTTTTTCATGATTAATGTTATTGTAATGAATAGCAAAGCAATTAATAACCATTTGTCACTTAAAAAAGTGTTGCCAATTAATTTTATACTATTTTTCTATTCTCATTTGTCATAAGAATGAGGACCTAGAATTTTAATGTGTAATATGTTGTGTGAATTAAAGAAGTGGCCTTGCCATATTGACCTTTTTAATATTCTAATCTTTGCTTTGCTGACCTCACAGAACTCTTCCTGGCAACCCTTAGGCTTTTGAGAGGAGGGAGAACAGATCCTATTGGGTGAATGAGAAGAACAAGAAAATATTTGAGGACATGCTTTCATAATTCACTGGCTATATTGGAAATTCAAATTTTCAGACTATTCATTATCTTGACAAACATTGTATTGTGTGCAGAATATGGCACCACATAAATCCATTCTGGTGACAAAGAGTGTAATGAGAATGGGAAATAGTAGAAACCCAAAGCAATAATTTTACAATCTGGAAACTGGATAAAACTAAGGTCCCATCAGGTTTCATAGCAGTTCTTTTTTGGCCATCTTAACAATTTCTTCTACAGAAAACACAGAAAACCATATACAAGTACTTATGATGGGAGCTTGCAACACATTCATTTGGAAAGTGGCCTCCATCCAAGTAGAATGTCAGGTTAATGAATTCATGTTCTTTAGTCTCCGTGGGGCAATAGTTTGACATCATCATTGATTTATACTGATGATGATTCTCCCCTATTTTGAAGAGACATAAATACATTCATGTATTGGCTTATTCATTCATGTATTCTATCTATTCAATTACTCAATAAGTACTCATCAAATAATTGTTGTGTGCATGGAATTGTACTAGCTACTGTAAGGGGTTTTCAATCTAAAAAAATATGTATGAATGGACACTCAAGGTAAAAATAGCTCAGGATAGATTCTGTCAGAGGGAGAAACTGCAGTTATATTTTTCTAGAGAATGTAAGGGGGACTACTCTGGATATGGGGAACCAGGACAGTTGTCTGTCAATAGAGGGTACTTGGTCTCTGAAAATATGGGGATGTCCAATCAGCATTAGAAGGGTGTTAAAGGATATGAGGAGGGATGAACAATTTTGTAAACAATTGTTGTCTATGGGTCTATTGACACACAAGTATCAGGTTTTACAGTTTTCCCAACAAAATTTTATCCAATCATAATTAGCACATGCTAGAGAGAATTTAGAGAGGTAATAGCCAAAGAGCTCTGGTTGTCTGAAAGTCTCATTAAAACTTATTAATAACTCCATGTGTTTGGTAATCACACAAATGTATGTGTGGTCTATGTGACTGAAAGCTGCAGTCAGAATAGTGTGGTGGTGGTGTATGGAAGCAGATGGATAATCTGGAGAGGTAATATATCCAACTGATGAGTTTCAGAGCAAAATCATGGATCAGAACTGTAAGCTAGAGTTAGGGCAGGCATCAGACAAGGATTTGGATGAGGTTTGACAGAAGATAATGTATTAGATCCCAGGAGACAGGAAAGAAGGGTCAAAAGAGAAAACACAAAGTCATAGTAAGGCAAGAAGCAGGGGGTGGGGGAAGTAGTCAGAAGCAGGAAATATGTAGGATCTACAAGAGTAAGGTAAAGTGTTAAGGAAAATCTTGCTTTTGAGGCAGGTTTTCTTTTTATGACTTTTATAATGACAGCAGATCAGACTCAGTATGTGATTATGACACCTCCACTCATCTTATATAAAATATTAGCCCTTAAAACAAACTTAATCTCATCACCTAAGTTGTAGAAGAAGCTATGGGAGGTGCCCGGCAGAGCTGATTTTTGTAGGCTTTGAGATTGAAGATAATCAGTGTTCTGGATGGAAAATCCAGATACTGTTTAAAGTAATTGTAAAAATCGAATAGCTCACAACCTATACAAATATTAACTCAAAATGGATAAGTAAAATCAAATGTAAGAGCTAAAACCATAAAATTTTTAGAAGAAAACATATGGGGGAATCTTCATGACCCTGGATTCTTATATATGACAACAAAAGTACACACAACGAAACAATAAATAGATAATTTGACTTTCATCAAAATGAAAAACTTGTGCATCAAAAGACATTATCAAGAAAGGGAAAGGACAGCCTATAGAATGGGAGAAAATATTTGCAAATCATATATTTGATAAGAGTTTAATATCCAGATTATATAAAGAACCCCCAAAACTCAATAGCAAAAAGACAATCCAATTAAAACATAGGTGAAAGATTTGAATAGACTTTTCTCCAAAGAAGATATACAAATGACCAAAAAGCACATGAAAAGATACTGCACATCATTAGTCATTAGGGAAATGCAAATCAAAACCACACTGAAGAACCACTTCACATCCACAAGGATGGCTATTATAAAAAAATGGAAAATAACAAGTGCTGGTGAGGATGTGAGGACACTAAAAACCTGTGCATTGCTGGTGAGAATGAAAAATGGTGCAGCCTCTGTGGAGAACAGTTTGGTGGTTCCCCAAAAATTTAAACACAAAATTGCATATGACCTAGCAATTCCACCCCTAGATATCTACCCAAAAGAATTGAAAACAGGGACTCAAATGTATACCTAATTAATTGCTTTATATCATAATATACAATACATCATATGTCTCAATAATATTACTTCAAATATGGTTATTTTAAAAGCTTAAAGGTTTTTTGCACTGTATTGTATGTTTTATCATATAGTGCTGATGCTGATATTTTGTTGCTATATTTGCCTGATACTGAATTTTTTTCTGACAGTATACACACCTAACAACAGAGCCCCAAAATACTTGAACCGATAACTGACAGAATTGAAGGTCTTAATAGACATTTCAACAATAATAGTTGGAGACTTCAATATTCAAATTTCAATAATTGATAAAGCAACTAGGCAGAAGATTAACAAGAAAATTGAAGACCTGAACAACACTCCAAACAAATGAGACTTGACAGATATATACTGAACATTTCACTTAACCAGAGAAGAATATTCTTCTCAAGTGCATATAGCACATTGTCTAGGATAGGCCATATGTTAGACCACAAAAAAAAATCTCAATAAGTTTAAGAAGTTGAAATCATACAAAGTATTTTGTCTGACCAAAATGGAATGAAAGAAATTGGTAACAAAAGGAAAACTGAAAAATTCATAAATATGTAGAAATTAAATAACACAATCTTAAACAACCAATGGGTCAAAGAAGAAATCATAAGGGAAATTAGAAAATGCTGAGATGAATGAAAATGAAAACATAACATACCAAAATTATGGAATGCAGCAAAAATAATGCTCAAAGGGATTAATGGTTGTAAATGTCTACATTAAAAAAGAAGAAAGATCTCAAATAAATAACAAAAAACTTTACAATTTAAGGAATTAGAAAATAAAGCAAACAACCCAAAGCTGGCAGAAGGAAGGAAAAGAAAAAGATAGGAGCAAAAATAAAAGAAATAGAGAATAGGAAAACAACAGAAAAAATCAATGTAACCAAAACTTGGTTCTTTGAAAAGATTAACAAAATTCACAAATCCTTAATTGATGAAGAAAACAAGAGGGAAAACACAAATAACTAAACTCAGAATAAAAGTGGGGACATTACTACTGAACTTACAGAAATAAAAAAAAAAGGTTTATAAGAGAACACTATGAGCATTGTATGACAACAAATTAGATAACCTAAACAAAATACACAAATTCTTAGAAACATACAAACTACTACAAGCAACTCAAGAAGAAATAGGAAATCTGAATAGAGCTATAACAAATAAAAAGATTGATTTAGACTAAAAACTTCCCACAAAGAAAAGACCAGGCATGGGTGGCTTCCCTGGAGAATTCTACCAAGTGTTCAAAGAAGAATACCAATCATTCACAAAATCTTCCAAAATTATAAGAGATGGGGACTTCCCAACTCATTCTATGAGGCCAGTGTTACTATGATACCAAAATCAAAATCAAAACAATTAACTGCAGATTAGTATACCTTTTGAATATGGATGCAAAATTCTCAAGAAAATACAAACCAAATCACAGGATGCAAAATTGGTTTGAGATCTGAAAATCAATGTAATATACCATAATAATAGAAGGAAGAAAAAATAGACATGATCATCTCAATAGATGCAGTAAAGTGTTTGTTCAGTACTTTTTATCATGAAAGGATGTTGGATTTTTCAAACTAGGAATAGAAGGGAATTCAACACGACAAGCATCTGTGAAAATCCCAGAGCTTATATTTTATTTAATGGTGAAAGACTGAATGCTTTCCCCTTAAGATCAGAACAAGACAAAGATATCCACTCTTGTAAATTCTATTCAACATTGTATTGGAGGTTCTGGCCAAGGAAATTAGGTAAGCAAAAGAAATGAATGGCATCCAGATCGGAAAGGCAGGGGCAAAACTAACTCTATTCAGAGAGGATATAATCTTCTATACAGAAAATCCTAAGGAATGCATAATCCAAAACTCTTAGGACTATTAAATAAGTTCAGAAAGATTCTAAGATAAACAATCAATATTCAAAAAATCAACTGTATTTGTATACACTATCAATGAAAAATCCAAAAATAAAATTAGGAAAACAATTCCATTCACAATAGCATCAAAGAGAAGAAAATGCTTAGGAATAAATTTAATAAAAGAAGTGAAGAGGGAACCGGATGTGGCTTAAGCGATTGAGCTCCCTCCTACCACTTGGGAGGTCCCCAGTTTGGTTCCCAGTGCCTCTTGGAGAAGATGAGCAAGGCAGCTAACTGGCATGATGGGCAGGTGCACCGAGCTGATGCAACAAAGGAAACACAAAGAGGAAAGACAATAAGAGACACAAGAAAAGAAGAGAGCTGAGGTGGCTCAAGCTATTGAGTGCCTCTCTCCCCACTACCACTTGGGAAGTCCCAAGTTCGGTTTCTGGTACCTCCTAAAGAGAAGATGAGCAGACACAGAGAGCACACGGCAAATGGGCACAGAGAGCAGATAGCAAGTGCAAACAACGAGGTGGGGGGAATAAATAAATAAAATAAATCTTAAAAAAAAAAAAGAAGTGAAGATTTGTACACTGAAAACTAAAAGTTAACAAGGAAAGAAATTTTTAAAAAATCCAAAATAAATGGAAACATCCTATGTTCATAGATTCAAAGATTTATTTTATTATATTTTATTCCATTTCATTTCATTTTGTTCTTGCTTTTTTGTTTTCAGAAGGGTTATTGGCTTAGCAAAGTAACAATTCAAACCCCCTATTTGTAAAGTGGGCTTTCCTTTCCCACCCCAAAAGAGGATTGAGGTTGGGTTAATACAGGGTATCAAATAAATACTTCCAATTTAGATTTTTTTCTGTCAAGTTGTAATGGTCAACAGCAAAGCTGCAGATGAAAGAGACACTGAGAAAGGAAGATTACTGATATTTGACCTGGTTTGTGGACAACCTCCCCAGGGTATGATGTACCCCAACACCATCACTGAGGAAGAAAATCAGTGTGAAAGTTTTAGATTTTGTCCAGTTTTCTCAATCAAACTGTCACCGAAAAAGAAAGTGATGTCCATGAATGGGGAGGCTTTTTCTCTGGTTCTTTTAAGTTATCTGGTGGCAGAGTTGAAACCAGAGTTCAGATATTCTGATGCCTGGTTGTGTGGACTTCTTGGCTTTGATGCTTTGTGATAAAAAATCCTCCCCAAATGACTAATCCCCTCTTATGCCTCAGTTTTGTCTAATCTATTGAATAAGACTGAAGCTTTCAGTCCTTTTTCTGAATGTGAGTTCTCATTCACCTTGCGAATTCTGCATTGTGGATTGTGGATGGAGAGAAAGAAGAGTGAGGAGATTAGATTGATTTTACCAATATGTAAGTGATACATCTCAAGTTCCAACGGGACCATGGGGTGGCTTTGAAGTATTTCCCTGCAATTGTGGGCCACAGAGTATGGCTTCCTCATCAGAGGGCTGACTGATTGCTTTGGTGACAGAGTCAGAAGAAGGCAGCACCAGAGTTGGCCTGTTTACTCAGAGTTTGAGGGCAAATAAAACATGAGTGGACCACATGGGAGAAAGCTGCAGTGGGCTCTTTCCTCTTGATGTGTGAGCAGATCACAGTGGAAAGGAGTAGTAGGACATGGCTGGAAGCCCATAGGCTAAGACGGATTTGCAACAGGTCAACAGGAACAAAAGGAAGTCTACCTAAATTTTTCATTTAGGGATTGGTACCTTAGTCCTTGGAATAAGGGGCTAGTGGAATAAAAAGGTAAAGGGGAATTTTGTTCCCACCACATGTGGAGCTTGTTCAACATCCAAGTTAATTGGAAATTGTGCAAATTCAGGAATGGAGAGGTGGGGAAAAATAGAGGTGGCCATAAAGTGAGGGGTCCATAATTATTGCTAGAAATAGGCTTGCTCTTTTAATGAGGTGCTGATTGTGTGAAATCTGGGTGACTGGCATTTGAAGGGAACAATTAGGTGTTACAATATATTTTCCTTTCCCTCCCTCCCTCCGTCATCCTAGCATCCTGACAGCTCTGAGAGTTAAATGAAGCATATATTTTCTCTTCATTTTTAGATGAGGTGACCCAAAGAGTTTAGCCATCTCAAGACCATCGATTTGTTCATTGTTTATTCAGTGAGGTGAATTGGTAGCAATGGAGTGAGAAGTCAGAACTCCTACTTGTGAGCCAGTTGGCCTTCCTCCTACACCAGTGTGTCTCCTTCATCACGCCCATTGTGGGGGGCACATTCCTTCTAAAGACTGCCATCTTAGTAGGGCAGATCCTTTGGGCAAAGCTTTTGCTTTTGCCAATAGTCTTTGCAGCAGAGATATTAGTTTGAGAATTTGCATGAAGCATCTGCCACTCTGATGATTAGAACATAAACATGTTTTGGGGGAAGGATTGAGTTGCCTTCAATAATTTGTGGTTAATGGATTGTCTTAAGGCTTTTATGTGCCTGTTTCCCACTGCTTTGCATGGTATTTGTCCCTCCCCCATTAAAAGGCTTTTCTCATTTGAACTCTTTTTATTCATAGAGGCCTCTTCTGTTTTCCACAGCTGATTTCCTTTTATTGTCTTTATTGCAATTTAACGGAGAGACAAATGACACCACAAACAGGCGAGGGAGACTGCCCCTGCCTTTCCTTTATGTATCTTTATTAAACTTTGTTCATCCTTCAGCTGAGGTTGTGGGATGTAGACCTTCCATGCAGGTCGTAAATGAACAGCCAGATCCGAAGCTCCGTGGAAAAACTCTCCAACAGGACCGGGTAGTCCTTGAAACAATATTTGTTTTCTAAAATTGTGTCTAAAGTTATAATGGCAAAGCTAGTAATAACAATTATAATAATAAACCCTGTAGCACTAAGCATAGAGGTGTATGCACAAAAGGAAAGAAACATTTGTTTAGTATCTACCATGTGCTAGACATTCTATCTTGTAATTTTTTGGCTTTTATTATACAAATAACACATGAATACATTATTATGACAAACATTTTTAAAGATATGTGAGTATAAAGAGTAGAAGATAAAATTTATGTTTATTTCCCGCTCTGTCCAAATACCAAGGCTTCATCAGAGATAGCCCTTATTAACAATTTGATCCATATATATGCACACATTTATATTTTTTATGATCTGATTTTACATAAATGGGTTCAAAACTCCTCACACTATTCAATGACAATCTTTAAAACTAAACAATATGTTTTGAAAGGCTTACCATTGCCACTTCATATAAAACCTATCTCAAATTTTTTCAGTATTTCCCTTTTGATGGAGATTTTCTTTTTCATTTTCTTTCCCTTCCTTCTTCCCTTCCTTCCTTCCTCCTTCCCTCCCTCCCTCCTTCCTTTTTTTCTGTCTTTCTTTCTCTTTCCGTTTTGCTATTACAGATAAAGCTGCAGTGAACATCTTTGAACATACATTTGCCCAAAGAACAAATTTCTAGTAGTGGAATTCCTTTGTTGAAGGATTTGTACATTTTACACTTTGTAGATGCTGACAAATTTCCTTCCAGCAGCTAAACCACTTCATGCTCCCACCATATAGTGTGAGAATGACTCCAGGCTGTTTACATGTTACTTCTTTTAATCCTCACTATGCCCCGACAAAGTAGAATTCTAAACCTTATTTTTATAAACTGAGAATAACAAACTTCAGAAATATTGTCAACTTGCCTTAGGATAAAGAGCTAAAATGTAGGCTATGAGTTTTATCCATCACAAGGGACCATGCTCTTTCCATAGACATAGCTTTTTAGGCACCATGTCCATTTCTAGCTTTGCTACGAGTTAGTTCTAGGACCTGGAGAAGTCACATCACCTCTGAATTCATTTTCCTTTTCCCCCCAAAAAGAGGTTGTTGGAATACGTGATCTTAAGGACTCCTTTAGTTTAAAATTTGAAGCCTATTTTTGATGGTATTTTATAAATGGTATTGTATGTATCATTTTGGTTGGATTTTGATCTTGTTTCTTTTACTTGGAATTTCACTTTTCAAAGGGATAAACATTTTAATTAGGGTTAACTTTAATTGGATTAATAATATTAATACCCATCATAATAAATAAATTTAAGCACTTCCTGTGTTCTGAGCGTTGTTCATATTTCCAAGTGATTTCCATGCATTATTTTATTCTATCCTCTCTGCATTCCAGTGAGTGATATATTGTTATTATCCCAACTTTACATATGAGGAAAAGGGCAGGGGAGGGAAAGTAACTTGCCCAAAATAACACACTAGTGAGTGGTCAAGCCTGGATTTAAACTGAATCTATCAGACACTTGGAAGCACTCTACATTTTGGGGAGGGGAGGTGAGTTGGAATACTGCAACTCCTCATTCTATCATGACAAAGACAGGAAGGGTCAAAAAACATTGACTTTTCCAGACAACTAAAATTTACTTTCTTTCAGGCTCAAAAGTTAAAAATGTTAACAATTTGAAGTAAGAATTCTTTTAAGATCTTTTACACACTCTTCTGTTTATTTAGTTTAACCTTTTCTTTCTGTGCCACTGTCATCTTATGGGGATCCATTATTACATTAATACATTGCTGCTTTTGGGAGTTATTAAGGTGAATACATCCCTTCCCCCCTTTCTCTGCATGGTCTAGAATTGTCATGCATTTTGAATGTTTGAGGTTGTGTTTTTCTAGTTCTGCTCTTCTTCCCTCACTGTAAAGCTATCAGCTCTGAAGGTCACTATAGTGTGGAGAAGGTATGGCTGAGTGGAAAGGATGTACCCTTTGCATAGGGAACCATATAACTTATTATCCAAGTATTCTTCTTAGAAGGATTAAGGAGAATTTATATAAAGCTCCTGGTGTGTGGTCAGTGCTGGGGAAGTCAGGGACACATCTAGTGGCCATGTCCCAGCTCTCATCTTCCCCCCTCCTTTTCTATTGTGCACAGATGTTTCAATGTATTTCCATTCCACAGTCCCAGGAAGATGTTAAGTCTAATGGAATGGCCTGCCTATAGCTTAAACCCAGAAACTGGGAACAAGCAGCCCCAGCTGCTTATCACAGTGGGAACTCTCAGTGGCAGGGCCCCCTCCCTCTGGGGTTGTATAAATACCCCATCCTCAGGCAGCACAGACTTCTCTTCTCTTGGATGTGAAGTGGGACTTACTAAGTTGCCATCCCCCAACCCTGAACAGTTGGCCTTCCTGGGAGACGGACCAAGATGGCATCTTTTCTCCTGCTTTTTTGGAACCTTTGTGCTGATTAAGTAATAAAGTGGTTCATTTGTTCAAAATCTTGTGTCTGAGACTGTGTTCCCACAATGCACCGTATAGCAACTTTCTCCACAGTAGGTGCCTTATGCTGATAGCAGTTGCCTCAAAGCCTTGTTGAAAGGAATGAAAGTCAAGGGGGCTTAGTAAGATTCTTGGTACACAGTGACCACTCTTTGTCTGATGATATTATTATTAGAGATATTACTATTTTACTTCCTGGTATTAAAATTGTGTCTTTATCTGGTTACTCCCTCTTGCATCCTCTTCTTTGCAATTTTCATTCTGATGTTGACTAGCGAACAAGATAACCAATTTATTAGCATTATGGGAAACTCTCACCTCTGAGTAAGGTGAAGGTTTTTTGTTTGTTTGCTTGTTTTGCTTTTTGTTTTTTGTTTTTACTGCACAAGTGTCCATCTTAACTACTTAAAACATCACTTTTTGACCTTGTCTATGACCTGAATAATGACGGTTATGTGATAATTGACGACTGTATAAGTAATGCTTTTTGGTGATACTATGTGTTGGAATATTATAGGTTGATCAATGGGTGACTTATAGTTAAAGTGGTTGTAGTGGTTTGAAGCTGTATGTACCCCAGAAAAAACATGTTTTTAAATCTAATCAATTTCTGTGGATATAAACCCATTATAAATAGGAACTTTTTTTGAGCTTACTTTAGTTAAGGTGTGTCCCACCTCAATCAGGATGGGCCTTCATTCTATTACTGGAGCCCTTTATAAGAGGATGAAATTCAGGCAAAGAGAGAGAAAGCAATGGAAGCAAGACACTGAAAACAACAAAACCTACGAGAGAAGGGAGAGACCAGAAGATGCCACCATGTGCCCTGTCATGTGGCAGAGGAGCCAAGAATCTTTTTGGGAAGAAAGCATTGCCTTGATGATGTCTTGATTTGGACATTTTACTGGACTCAAAACTGTAAGGGAATAAATTCTCATTATTTAAGCTGAACCATCTCATGGTAGTTGCTGGAGCAGCTTAGGAAAATAAGCAGTGGTTTTGTTTAAAAATTTTGAATTTCCAACTAGTTTGCAAGGAGGGAAGTGTCTTCTTTCAAGCAGTGCTATGGGGAATATTAGAAACTTTTATGCCATCTGAGAATTTGGGAGGTAAAGGCTTTCAGCATGTGAAAAGCTAAATGACCTAATTTCTTGCTTCCCAGGAAAACAAGATGTATTTATATAAGAGGCAAGTGAATTTAGCTGTCCTTTTTTACATAAAAGGCTAATAATTATGGAAATGTACAATATGCTAGTAGTATCTAAGAGGCACGTGGGGTGAATTAAATGCTACGGTAATTTTCCCTGGTAGTTTTAAAATCATAACTATAAGAAATTGTTATTTTGTATATCTTCTCTATTAGAATTGAAGCAGAGACCCCATCTGTCTTACCTATTACTGTATGCCTAATTCCCCATTTAGGCTCTGATACATGGTAGATCTTAATATATAATATCTTGTTTTCAAATATTTGTTGACTGAATGAATTTGGTAACACAAAGTATAGATAATTCCTATCTGGTGAATTGTTTGCCCACCTCAACATTCTGAGTCTTGTTTGGATAACCTGTTGACTCAATCCTGGTAATTTAGAGACTGATCATTTTGGGGAAACTGAGGCATCAAGGCAGTATATATATGTGTAAAAATAGCAGCATTTTTAAAGAGCAAGGACACATTTGCTTAAGTAAATAAATGTTCCTATATGTTCTAATTTATTGTACTCATGATTTAATTCATTTACTCAAACATTTATTGAGTGCCTGCTATGTGCCAGGTCCTGTACTAGGTCTGAGGCATGGATGGAGAAAATGAGGGAATGGATGAATGAGGTACTTTATAGTATTTCATAGTGAATATGAATAGCTCATTTTCCTCTTACAAAGCTACTGCGCATCAGCATAAGGTGTTAATGCATTTTTAGGGGTGTGTGTGTGTGTGTGTGTGGCAAAGTGATAGCTATTATCTCTGCTCTTCCATGTTCTCCATTTCTAGTTAAATTATTGGGTTTCTTTGTTCCACTCTGGGAGATGAGTCTATTATGTGTTTTGTCTCTGAAGAATTCGGTGTTCTCTGGACAGCTATGGTAATGACTAACAGAAATGCTGGGACACCCTCTTCATTTCTGCCAGTTTTCATTGTGTTTGGGTGGAAATGTTTGCAAATACACTGATTCTCAACTGTTCTCATTAATGGTGGAGAACAGAATGTGGGTAGGCAAACTCAACAGCTAAACATTTACAATGTGCTTTTTGACTTTGGAACATGGTCAGACACAACACAGTCAGCCTCCCTCTCTCCCTCCTTTCTCTTCTCTCCCTCTCTCCACCCCCTTTATTATTCACTCTTATAAACTCTTCATAGTCCTGTCTTTGGCCATTTATTCCATGACCATTTGTTAAGCCTACAGCTCATGTGATTCACTATGTCAGGGGCTGTGCTACAACTGTGGTATCTAGACTTAAAAGCGCCAAGTCCAGTGAGGATCACAGATACAAAAATAACCTTGTGAATATGTTTTCTTAAAAATTTGTAAGAATGATTATGGAATCCCTCAGGAGGGGTGGTTTTTGCCCTCTGGGGAGTGGGTAAGGGATTCCTAGATAGTTAGAAGTGCAGGCCACCAAGAGTGGACTTCAGGGACACTGACATTTCCTGGACCAAATATGTCAGGACACTTAGGTTCAATTCTAGGATTTCTAAAGAGCTGTATGAATTTAAGAAAGTTCTTTAACTTTGTGCCTCAGCTTCCTTATCACTAACGAGTGGATAAGTATTTTCACTGCTGAAGACAGAATAAAACAATGTTTGAGAAAGTTCTGTGACAAACCTTAAGTAATTATAAATATTACTTTCATTTTACTGGGTATAGAAATAGACTGGCCATTGGGCTGATGTTTCCGCCCAGCCAGCTCTTCTCTCGAGGAATCCAGGCACGAGTAGGGCCCTTTCCTGAAAGGTGCAACCAAATGGAATATGGTGTGTTGAATTCTAGTCTCCTTATGTCATCATAACAACTTTGAAAAGGTGGTAGATTTAAAATTAGTGGTAATTATAGCAGTACCTCTCGTATGGGAAACAGAGCATTCTAAGCTGTGGTGGTTTGAAGATGTATGCACCCCAGAAAAAACATGTTCTTAAAACTAATCCATTCCTGTGGGTGTGAACCCATTGTAAGAATTCTTGTTGAGGTTACTTCAGTTAGGATGTGACCCACCTCAATCAGGATGGGTCTTAATTCTATTACTAGAGTTCTGTACAAGCAGAATGAAATTGAGACAAAGGGGAAGAAAGCCACAGAAGCAAGAAGCTGAAATCAACCAAAACTAGATGAGAAGTGAGAGAACAGAAGATGTTGCCAGGTGCCTTGCCCTGTGACGAGGAGTCCAGGCTCGCCGGCAGCCGGTCTTTGGGAAGAAAGCATTGCCTTGATGATGGTTTGATTTAGACATTTTCCTGGCCTTAAAACCATGAGCAACTAAATTCTCATTGTTTATCCTGGCCCATTTCATGGTAATTGTTTTGAGCAGCCTAGGAAACTAAAACACAAGCCTTGATCTCATTTGACATTTTAGGTGAGAACAGTTATCTTTGTTTTGCAGACAAGACCTATAAGGGACAAAGAGGAAAAGGCATTTGCCTTGTGTTACAGACAGAACTAGAAAAATGTGAGTACTAAGTTATCAAACTAAAAGAGATCTTAAAAATAGCAGGGCACAAGCACATTGGAGGGAAATGAGGCTGGGGCACATTAAGTGACCTGTGCAGAGTCACACGGTTAATTAGCAAGCAGAAGTGGACCTCAAACCCGAGGCTTCTGACTTTTGCAGCTGAATCATGCTGGGTTATATCTTCATTTAAAATTCATCTTCAGTGACAGAGCTTTTTAACATTTGGTGTGAAGCCTCTCCTTCCCCAGCTTTTTTAATCAGTTGATTGATAATGTACAAACTGATACTTACGTGTGTTAGGGAAATTCATTAGATACAAAAATCCTACATTCTACAGATAAAAGAGCTGGATTGTTTTACCATCTATACAGCTTCCTCCATTTTCCCAATTTACCTATTTTGTAAAGTTGAATATTCTGTCTTAGAACTTACCTAACGCCCCCCTTCGCCTGTCATGAGTCACCGCAGCCTCTGGACCTCAGCCTGAAGGCCTTGGCTCTTTCCTGAACTCTGGGGACATAAGGAGGGCAGCTCATCCGCAGACTTCCAAGTATTAGCTGTGCTTGTGTCCCCAAACCAATCTCAGCAAATTGACCCCAGGGCCCTGACCACCAGTAATGATGCCAGGCAAAATCAAATCCAATTAACTTTCTCTCATTAAATGACTGACAAGGCACCTAAGAGGATACCAGTGCTGCTTAAGATGACTTTTAGCACTGTGGTCATGTTCTGAGATTTTTCTGCATAGGTGGTATATGGCTAGGTCTTGGGCAGCCTAGGTTCTGCAGAATCAGATATTTCCCCTCACTCCCCCGCTTCTAACAGAGCTGGTCACAGACAATAGGGGACTTAAAACTGTTTGCTGAATATTGAAAAAGGATGTGATATCAATAAAATAGGATGAAGACCATTAGCATGTCAGCTGGCATGACCCTGTGGGAGGGATAGACCTCATCCTAAGCCAGCTGGTCTTTTCCTTTTACATATTGAACATGAGTTTGTCACAGAACTACTGTTTGTCTTCTCAATGAAAATGGCAATATGCAATCTGCCAATCAACAGGGACCAACTGCAAGCCTGCCCTGAACATAGTGTTGGAGGGTGGAGGTTACAAAGAAGGATAACCAGTGCCAGCACCCAAGGAGCTGACAGTCTAGTTGAAAACAGCAATAGGAAAAGGGCTCAGAAACCTTCCTGGAGGAGGTGACACAAGAGCAAAACCTTGGAAACGGCAGAAAGGAAGTGACATGGAATGTGGGAAATAAATAATTTTATTTGAGAAACTATAAATGAGATTGACAGTGATTACAAATAAAATGAGATAAAACTTTCCAGGTAACCTGTGTGCATCTAAATTAAAAAAAAAGTTTTTAGTATGTCTGTCTTAACTTATTGTCTTTTATTTGTTTATATTTTGGATGAAAAAAATATGTTTTAATAAAAGAATCATGAGAGAGACTTTTAAAAAGAGGAAAATAAATTATTAATGAATATGAAGAAATTTAACCTCACTGGTAATTAAAAATATGAAGTTGAAAAAATGAGAAATAATTTTCACCTGTTAGCAACAACTTAAATAACAATAGAATATCCTACTGGTGAAGATGCAGAAAGGTGAACAATCCCACAGAGCCTAGTGGGAAATTTGGTACAATTACTGGGAAGCCATTTGTCAATATGTATCAAAGCTTTAAAAAAAAAAAACCTGGCCCCGCCCAATCAAGATGGCTGAGTGAGATATATTAGGGATCTGACCCTCACAGAACTGGTGGAAACATCTTTCTCAAAGCTCCAGAAAACAGTTAAAAGATTGCAGTAACTGGCTGAGTGCTGGATCAAGAAAAAGGCTACTTAAAAGTGATAGAATTTCCTGGTCCCCTCCTTCAACCCTCACCAGCGTGGCAGAGAGCTTGCCCCCACTCTCAGTGGGGATTAGTTGTTCTGGTTCCTCATGTGCATATTGGGGACATATATGTCTGGCCCAGTCTGTCTGGTGGTGTCCGAGGGACTTGCCATCCCAGAACTTGACCTGTATGTAGAAGGCAGTTCACAGAGCTCTCCTACAGAATGCTGTGGAAGAGTAGTTAAGTTGTGCTGCCTGGAGAAGGGATTGCTGGCTGTAGGACATACAGTGCAGCAGCTGGGACCATGAGGAAATTGTTTTCTGGGGAAGAGAGGACATTTGTATCCATGTAAATGGGGGAATTTCTAGGGCCAGACATACATGTCTAAGACAAGACACATGTACAGAATGGATCAAGGATCAGGGAAGCTTGGAGTTATTCTCTGAACAATTTTTATGGGTATACCCTGAAGGAGGGCACTCACATAGGTCAATCTGCAAAGACTGGGAAAACTGTTTCTCCTCCTCCTTCTTCTTCTTCTTCTTCTTTTTTTTAATTAGATCCTGACTTTCAATGAAAGCTCTGTCATAACACTAGTTGGATATAAGCTTAAGGAACAGACTTCAGAGTCTAAATTACAGCAGTAACACATTAAAATATCAAAATGTCTGGGTTTCAACAAAAGATTGCAAAACATACAAAGAAACAGGAAGTGAGACCCCAGGCAAAGAAAAAAATTAAAGCATCACAAAACACCAATGAGAAGGACCAGACCTAGGACATACCAGACAAAGGCTTTTAAAAAATGGTCCTAAATATGCTCAAAGAGCCAAAGGAAAACATGGACAAAGAACTAAAGAAAATCAGGAAAGTGATAGATGTACACAAAGAGAATATCAACAGAGAGGTAGAAATTATGGAAAGGAACCAAACAGAACTGAAGGTCACAGTAACAGAAATAAAAAATTCCTTAGAGGACTTGAACAGCAGATTGGAACTGGCAAAAGGAAGAATCAGTGAACTTGAAGATAAGACAATTGGAATCCTCAGTCTGAGGAGCAGAAAGAAGAAAGAATGAAGAAAAATGAACAGAGCCTGAGGAACCTGTAGGGCACCATCAAGTGTACTAATATATACATGTGGGAGTCCCAGAAGTAGAAGAAAGAAAGAAAGAAAGGGGCAGAGAGAATACTTAAAGAAATAATGGCTGACAACTTCCCAAATTTAATGAAAGACATGAATATACACATCCAAGATGTTCATTGAACTCCAAACAGAATAAACCCAAATAGACTCACACCATGGCAATTATAATCAAACTGTCAAATGCCAAAGAGAGAATTCTGAAAGCCACAAGAGAGAAGCAACATATCATGTACAAGGCAGCCTCAATTAATCTTATTATTTTCTTTGTTGGAAACCATGGAGGCAAGAAGGCAGTGGGATGACATATTTAAAGAGCTGAAAACAAAAAACTCCCAACCAAGAATTTTAGATCTAGCAAAATTTACTTTCAAAAATGAGGGAGTGATTAGAACACACCCAGAAAAACAAAAGCTGATGGAGTTCATCACTACTAGACAAGCCCTATTAGAGATGCTAAACAGAGTTCTGCAGGTTGAAAGGAAAGGATAATAGACAATAGTTCAATGCCATGTGAAGAAATAAAGAGCTCCATTAAGGGTAATGACATGACTTGGGTAAATAGAAATGCCCAATACTATTGTTTTTTGTTTGTAACTCCACTTTTTACTTTCTACAGGATCTAAAAGGCAAATGCATAAAATGTAATGAGAAATCAGTGGTTTTGGATTCAATATATAAGCATGTAATTTGTAATGAGAACTACATGAAGGTGGGGGTTGAAGGGGTATAGGAACATAGTTTGTGTATACTCTTGAAGTTCAGTTGATATCAAAGAAAATATGTTGTTACAGATTTAGGATGTTAAATTTAATCCCCATGTAACTACAAAGAAAATATCTGAGAATATGCAAACTTATTGAGAAAGAAATTAGAGTATAGGTTGCCAGGGACAGGGGCAGGGGAAACAGGAAATTAATGAAAAATGGGTATAGGATTTCTGTCTGGGGAGTTGGGAAAGTTTTAGTAGTAGTTGGTGGTAAGGGTACTATAACAGAGTGAATGTGATTAATCCACTGAACGGTATGCTTGGGAGTGCTTGAGATTGGAAGGTTTATGTTGTATACATGTCCCTACAAATAAAGAAAAAGAAAGAGAGCAACTAGAAAGACAATGATGATTAAATGCAATACATGATCCTGGATGGGATCTAACAAGGGAGAAGAGAAAGCTCATAAAGACATTATTGGGTCATATGAAAAAAATGGAATATTAAATGGATTATTAAATTTCTTGAACTTGATAATTGCACTTAAGGTGGATACATACCTGAATATCCTTGTTCTTAGGAAATTTACATGGCAGTATTAAGGGTTCAAGGTGCAAGATGTATACCTCCTACACTCAAGTGTTCAGAAAATGGATTAGTGAATAGACAAAGACACAGATAGAATAGATAAATAGATCGATTGATAGAATGATGGATAGATAGAATGATATAGCAAATATAGGGAAATGTTGAAAATGGTGGATCTGGGTATCTGGGCAAATAGCGTTATGTTGAAGTTCTCTGTATTATTATTTTTATTTTATTCTCTGTTTGTATTATTTTTGTGATTGTCCTGTAAGTGTGAAAATATTTCAAAACAAAAAAGTTTTACAAAAAGAAAAAAAAAATCCTTTATATCCTCCAATGCAATAACCAATATTGAAGAAATAATTTTTAAAAGTTAACAAAAATATACATTCAAATAATTTGTTACAATGTTACAACTTTTTAAATAGGGAAAATATAGAAAAAACTATGTTTAATAATTAGTGGTTAAATATACTATATGCATAGGATGAAATATTATGTTTGCATTAAAATAAGATTTTAATAGTAATGTACACAAATACCACTGTGGATTTACTATATGTCAGGCACTATGCTAGGCACTTAGACTATATGTCTCATTTTTAAACATTATTACAGATTGTTCCCTCACTGGATTTTACTAGTGATATAGAAGAAATGCCCAATTCTTACATTGAACATTAACGCTTTTCCCAAGCTGGTTCTGACCTACCTTTCCAATCTCCAAATTTTCCCATTTTATAGATGAGGAAACTGAGGTCAGGAGAAGTTATGTGAATTACTTAAGGTCAAAGAACAAGTCAGAGGCAAGGTCATGAGTAGAACCCCCAGATTGTGGTGTGAATTTAGTAGAATTTTCATTCTCTATGCTCTTCTTGAATAATTGAATTCCAATATGTGTTGAACATCTAATATGTGCTAGGCACTGGTCTATGTGCTAGTTCACAACCCATAGGGAAGGCAAATTCATTAAAAAAAAAAATCAAGCCATTGAAATACCTCAGTCAAGTTCTTTATGGGGTGAAATAAGATATAAACTGACAAAAAAATCTACATGTAGAATGATAGATGTGATAATAAAAGTATACATTGGGTCTAGTGCAGGCAGAGAGAAGTTGCTTATCAACTTATCTTGAGTGGGTTATCAGAGACATCCCAGAATTGTGGCTAAAGTTTTTTTGAGAGCTTATCAGAGTTTGTGCACTCTTCTAAATGACTAATGTTGATGTATTATTTTAAGCCTCACAACAGTCCCATAAGGGAAGTACTATTCTTATTTCTCACTTTGCAGAGGAGAGGTTGCCTAACTTGCCCAGCTCATCACCAGGAGCCAGGATGCGAGCTCAGGTGTTTTCACTCTAGCCCATCCTCCACTCTACTGAAAATGCAACCCTTGAGCCAGGAATTGAATGATGCCAAGGAGAAACTTATTCTAGGTCAGTATATTAGTCAGCCTAAAGGGTGCTGATGCAAAATACCAGAAATCTGTTGGCTTTTATAAAGGGTATTTATTTGGGGTAGAAGCTTATAGTTACCAGGCCATAAAGCATGAGTTACTTCCCTCACCAAAGTCTGTTGCCATGTGTTAGAGCAAGATGTCTGCTGATGTCTGCCAAGAGTTCAGGCTTCCTGGGTTCTTCTCTTCCCGGGGATCGATGCTCTCTGGACTCAGCTGCTCTGCTCCTCTGTGTGCTTACTTCCCTGGCTCCAGCTCAAAACTCCAACTTCCCTTCTCTGCGGTGTGTTTTTTTTGTGATTCCCCGCCCACCAAGGGCGTGGGGACTCAACACCCTACTGACATAGCCCAATCTAAGCATTAATCATTATTTAATCAAGTAAACCTCTGAATCTAATATAATCTAATATGCCCAGAGGATAAGACCAGTTCACAAACATAATCCAATATCTATTTTTGAAATTCAAAAATAATGCCAAACTGCTACAGTCAGGGATTCTTAACCTTTTTTGTTTCACAGGTGCCTTTGCCATGGAAAACCATGGAGCCCTTACTAAGTCCACACTGTACTGTGTATTATTTAATAAATACATCATGCCCGCACCAACATGTCCCCACAGGAATGTTTTTTTGAATCTCAATTCAAGCTCATGGACACCTTGTTAAGACCCATGTTCAAAGGCCTGGAGGCCAGAAGATGCTTGGTTTGGAGAACTTGATTATAATTCACTGGAGCAGGGAGGGTGGACTTCCACAGGCAGATCGAGGGGTGCTCTGCATGAGGCACCGGCCCTCCCAGGCCATACTGAGGAGTCGGACAATCCACTAGGCAACTGGAAGCCATCGAAAGCTTAAGCAGGGAAGAAATATGACTAGCATGCCTCTTAGAATGGTCACGTATTAATCAGTCAGCAGAGTGACTTAAATGGTTTCAGTTGGCTTCTAGACCCCTGATCCTGTGACCTCTTATTCCAGGATAAAGGAATGGCCCTCACATGGAAAATCATTTCTACAAGGGGTTAATAAAGTCCCTTGAGGCCAAGAGAGCCATACCATAATTTAAAATCCTTCCTTCACAGCTGGCAGCCTCTGTGAGTGACTTGCGAGTGTGGGTGTCTGGCAGCTCTGCCTTCATTGGCAGTATATTGCTTTGCCTCCTCCTCATAAACCTTTCTGTTTATTTTGTGGGAGGGTAAAGTGCCTGACAGACCTTATCCCAGAGGAAAATAAAGAAGCAAGAGGTCTTAAATCTTCATCACGTTCCAGAAACCTCCAAGTCCACAACAAACTCTCAGATTTGGAACCTGGAAAGTTGATGACCTCACCTGGGAATGTCATTGGATGCCTCCCTCCTCCCTCCAATTCCCACTTTCCCTCTTCCAAGATACCCTCTCCCTTTCTTGTGTCTTCCCTCTGAGCCTCACCTCCCCTACAAACCAATGTTCTCATATTGCCAGAGTCTCACACTGCAGCTCCCCAGGGCATCTACCCTTTCCAGAACTGCCCACCTTTCAAAATTACTTCCTTCCAGTTCTCGTTAGAGCTAGTAAACTCCTCCTGGGATTGAGCTCAAATATATGCTAGAAGGAGGGCAATTTAATGAAATCGCGTCCCACTAAGGTGTAAATAACTTATAGCTCCCAACTCAGTCCTTTGAATCTTTCCAGGCATTTTAGCAATGTAATCAAAGGGAGGAATCGCTGTTGAGTATGTTAAGGTGGTAATAGCAGTAACTTCCAGGCAGAAGTCATATTTCAGGATCCCTTAAACTGTGCCACCTTTGCAGCCTCCCACTTCTGGCTAAGGCATATCTGCTCAAGTCCGTTAATCCCTGTTCAGCAGTTTGGGAACATTTGTGCTCACCCCTGCCTTCTCAGCACTAGCTGCTGTCCCTTGTCCTGCTCTTGGGGCTCCCTGACTTGATTCCCAAGAAGCCTGAGCCTGTCTATCTTTGCTCTGAGGATCACATTCCTTACCAGGAAGAAGAGTGGGCAGATGATTAGGAGAGAAAAGAAGGAGAGAGAGAGAGGTGTCACTGAAAATGAATTATCTACAACCAAAAGAGAAATGCAGTTTATTAAAAAAAAAAATATATATATCAGCAATGATAGGAGGTAGTGTCTGCAATGGAGCTATTCAACAAAATATCCTGTGAGTTCATGATACAAAGAGTCTGGATTAGGAAGTGGAGGCTCTTTTTAAAACAGCCTTACTTATGTTAACTAATGTCCTTGAATCTAAGCACCATCATCAGTAAAATGAGGGGTTTGAACTAGATACTTTAGCTCCTTTTAGAGCTGAACAGTACTGATCAAGGATAGGACATCATATGGAGACTTGGGACTTGTATGACATTACTCTGTCCTGCTTTAGATACTGTTTTCCTGACTACCAATTTTTCTGCTGTGGGGTAGAAAAGAACACCGGGCTTGGACTCGGAAGACATGGGTTCTAGTGCTGGCTTCTCTACTTAGAACCATTGAAATTTGGCCCAGTAATGCAACCAAGTTGAGTCTCAGTTTCTTTGTTTCTAAACTAGGGTTAGTAATTTTCTTGCTTTCTTTACGATATTGGAAACACAGTTACATAATCATCAACTCTTCTTTTAATTTCAAGAATGGTCTTGGTCCTGAAAGTCAAGTGCAACTGGAACCTGCATTTCCTGGTGGCTGCTGCAGAAATTAGGGTTAGTTGGTAGGTGAAGATAGTGTTTCCTGAACTTTGGTTTCATAAGACTCAGCGTCCCAATTACACACAATTGACTCTCTTTTCTAAGCCGTTTATGTTACATTGCTGAGAATAGGAGCTATAATAATTAAATAATCAATTAAATATGTGATAGCATATAACAGTGACATTTCAGTTTTGTGAGGTTAATAATATACATTTTTTCCCCACTTAATCTCTAAGGAAAGTGCTAAGGAAAAACAAAAAGACATAAGAGCTTCCAAGCCGAGAGAGAGAATGCTTTCAAAAACAAGCACATGCCCTGGACAATCAACTGTGTCAACAGGAGAATAATGGAGGTGAGGTTAATGGCATTTTTCTTAATTCCATCTGTTCTGAGCATAAATGATCTTTGATCTTTTTGGGTTTTCTCTATCATTGAAAAGATTCACTTTGACTACATGGGTTTTGGTTTTTCCCCTGATAGGAACAAATGATTGACAAACATATTTCCCATCACAGACCAAGCTGCTGATTACAGGCAGAAATGAAAGGAGCCTTGACCTCAGCCCACAGGGAGGCCAAGTGTGCTTTGCATGGATGGGAATTGCTTACTGGAGCCTCTGCTTCCACCACGTTTCACATTACAAAGAGTTTGGCCGTCATCAAAAGCCACTCAGGTCAGGAGTCTCATTGCCCTTGTTCACACTGTTTGCTTCCCCCTGTTTACTCATCTTGGCAGAAAATCACTTGTGATCTCATACTGTTATTTTTTCGTGTGTGTGTATAATATACTGAAAAAGTTGTAAACTCTTTTGGATCAGGAGTTCTGTTGTGTACCTCTTTATCTCTTAAAAATTGAACTCCTGGGTCAGAACATAAACTCCTCCCAGGTTCTAATTGTGTTTTTCATCTTTGTACCTCTAGCAATTTTGGGACACATAGTAGGGACTTTATGAATTCTTCTTGTGGAGCTTAATAAATATTTATAGGTTTTAGCCAAATCCTTTTATATGTAGGACTATGGCTTTCTGTAAAGAGATTGGAGATGTATTCAAATGATTTTCCTTCCTAACATTAGCCTACTATTAAGATGAGACCATATTCCCTAAGAGACCCTAGGAAGGATAGAGGAAGAGAGTCAGCCATGTAGTGGTGGCCATATTGGCTTGTGGCCAACCACTCATTCACTTCAAGGCCCATTAAACTATAACAATCCCAGGTTTCTCCAGTTGGTGCTTGAAAAAGCCTCAGAAATGATATAGTTCATTTTCCTCACTTTATAGATAAGGCCATTGAGGCCTAGGAACTTAGGGGATGAACAATTTTGAAGAAATTTTTATGGGTGTTTTTTTTTCAATATATATTTTTTAATTTATTGACGTATATCACTAACACATAAACACACATAAAGAATAAATGTATAGGGAAGCGGGTGTGGCTCAGTGGATAGAGCCCCGTTTACCATATGGGAGGCCCGGGTTCGCTTCCCGGCGCCTCCTTGTGAGGGCAGGCCGGCTCGGGCGGCGCCATGGGCTGATGCGGCAAGACCTCACAGCAAGGGGGAGATAAGCAGACACAGAGAAGACACGCAGCGAATGGACACAGCAGCACAAGCAGCAAGGGGGGGATAAATAAAATAAATAAATCTTTAAAAAAAAAAAAAGAATAAATGTATAATAATAGTTGTGAACTTACAAAACAAACATTCATAACATCATACAGGGCTCTCATACCTTACCCTACCACCAATACCTTGCATTGTTGTGAAACATTTTTAACTAATGATAAAAAAGCATCCTCAAAATATTACTACTAACCAAATTATCTTACATTTTTTATATTCCCCCTCAAATCACCCTATTATTAGTATTTTTATTTTTATATCATTTATACATGAACAGACATAAACAATAAATGTATAGTAAAATGTGTGAACTTACAAAGCAAACATGCATTACATCACACAAGGGTCCCACACATCAACCCACTACTAACACCTTACATTGTTGTGAGACATTTGTTACAAATTATGAAAGAATATCATCAAAATCTTACTATTAACTATAGTTCTTCTCTTACATTTGCTGTATTTCCCCCCCAACCCACCCTATTATTATTTTTTAAATATATTTTTATGACAGAAGTTGTAAACTTACAAAACAATCATGCACATGTGCAGAATTCCCATACAACACCCCTCTATCAACATATAACACTGTGGTAGAACTATGGGTATATTTCTTAAAAGAACAATTCCACAGGCTAGCAAAAGTAGTTTTATGCCATCAAACTCAGTGTTTGGGTGGAGCACTTGGGCAGAAACATAGGAAGGTATCTCGGTGTGGCAGAGACTGCCAACGGTCCTCCCTTCTTCCCCTCCATGATATCGGTTGTTTCTGGGAAGTGGCTGCTAAGCTGGGGACAACAGTTTCTCTTTACATTTCCATGGGACCTATGACTGGGTTCTGGACCACGGAATGTGGGTAAAAGTGATATACGCCACCTCCAGAACTGGCCCCCTAAAAGTCTCTCACACTGTTCTCCACATTTTCTTTCCTCCATGTTCTTAGTTCAGCTAGGGCTACCATTACTAATAAACTGGAAGTTAAGACAATTAAGAAATACAAATCTATCCTCAGATAAAATTTACTTGTCAGGCCAAATATCCTGTAAGACAATAAGGCTTTGCCTCTATTCACACAGCTCTCAGAGAAATATATTTTTTTCTCACTTATCAGATTGGAAAAAACTCAAAATTTTGATAATGTTCTTTGTTGGTGAGGCTGTGGGGAAATGCTCTCTCATACATCGTTGGTGAGAGTGTAGAAAGGTACAACAACTTTTATGGAGAGCTTGAAATAGCTATCAAAATTGTCTACACACTTATTTAACCTTTTACTTAGCAAACCTTCTTCTGGAATTTACCCTTCAGACACACCTGCACATACCTGCACGTGTATAAAATGACATGTGGACAAAGATATTCATGGTAGCATCATTGGTAATAGTAAAACGTGGGAAACAACGTAAGTATCCATTGGTAGAGAGATGGTTCAATAAGCCATAGTACAAACGCACAATGAAGTAGTACACAGCTGCACAAAAGAACATGGAAGTTCTCTATTTACTGATACCAAAAGGTCTCCAGGATATATTGGTAAGTGTAAAAAGCCAGGCTCAGATCAATGTATATAGTGTGTTACTTTTTGTCTTAAGGAAAAAAAAAAAAAAGAGGAAGGATAAGGACATATATTCATACATTAACTCATCTGCATTAAGAGAGAAATTGGGAAGAGGGTAGATGGGGAGAAGAGTGAGAGAAAGGTTTCTTAATCTATACTTATATTCTTATTTAAGTCTAGGTGAATGAATTTCTTATTAAAATACAGTTAAATTAAAAATAAAGAAAAGGAAAAGAAAGGCAGGAGTTACTAAGCAATTAATGTTAAAGAATTGCTATTAAAAAAAAGTCAGGTTTCACTTTGGAGTGATTGATCCAGAATTATTGCTATGCCTCTATCAGCCCCAACTGGGTCAGTATATTGCATTCATGAACTTTTGTTTTCAGCTCTAATCATTTACTTGATTGAATGAGGCTCTCTTGCCTTCTGTAGATCATTGATACCTTTCAAGAAATGATGAGTTTTTGCTCCCATGAGCTTGTTTGTTTGGACTTCCCTCCCTTGGTGGCTTCTGATTATTAAGAGTCTGCTACGTGCCAGATGCTGTGTTAAGAGCTGGAGATAAAACAGACAATAAGACAAACCCTCTCTTCTAAGAGATGTGGTTAGAGGGGAAAGAGCGATAAATAAATGTCTAAGGCACAGTTCAGTTAGAGCTGTGATGGGAGTTTAATCCTGGGTAATAGAGAAGCAGAGGGTAGGGGTCCAACTCTTAGAGACTGGATAAGGTAGAGAGGTTCACTTGGGCAGAATCTATGAGGCAACCCTATCATTAACCCCACTTCATAGATGAGGAAACAAACACAGAAGAGTTAAGTACATTATCCAAGATTACAGAGCTAGGAAGTGGCAGAGCCAACATAGAAAACCCAGGCAATCTGACCCACATGTCAGTGCCTTTATTGCTATACCAGGCTTCCTCTGATGAAAGTTATCAAGGAGAAGTGATTTGTGGGGAGGGAGAGAGCATAGGGCATTCAGGGAGCTACATGTGTGTGGCTGGAGAATAAAGTGTAAGGTTGTGTGGCTGCAGGTAGGTAGGGGTGGGCCCCATGGACCTCAAGGGTCATGCTAATTGTGTGTTCTCTCTGGAAATCAGTGGAGCTGCATTTCTGCATTTTAAAGTGGAAATATAATCCTCAGTACCCAAATCATGAATTTTCATTGACCAACATACCCATCTAACCAGCACTAGATCAAGAAGCAAAACATTACCAGCCCCCAAGAAGTCTCATATTCCTTTCATTTACTACTTCCTCCAATGATAATGATTACTGACTTTCTAATAGTGTAGACTAATTCTACCTGATTATGATCTTTTATATAAATGGAATTGTATAGTGTGTCCCCTTTTATATCTGGCTTCCTTATAATTATGAGATTCATCTTGTTACATAGTTGTAGTTAGTTCATTCTCTTTTCTGTAGAGTATTCCAGAGTGTATCTGCCTCAACTAGTGATTCATTCTACTGTTGGTTGGCATATTGACAATGGTTTCCAGTTTGAGGCTATTATGAATAATGCTGCTATGATTATTCTTATAAATACATTACAGGGAACATATGTACCTAGTGGCACACATATGTATATAGGAGTAGAATCACTGGATCACAGGGTCTATATATTTTCAGTTCTAGTAGATACTGCCAAACAGCACATGTACTTAATGGTGAGATTTTGAAAGCTTTCTCCCAACATTCTTAACATTAGGACCTACTTTTATTCAACATCATACTGAAGGTCCCTAACATTGTCAAAAGGCAAGACATCAATATAAAAACATGAGGATTGAAGAGAAAGCAAGCAAGCCCTCATTCATCACAGGTGGCTTAATTATGTATGTATGCAATCCAAATGCATGTTCAAACCATTAGATTTAATTAGTGACTTTAGCAAGATCTCTCTATATTTACATGAAGTCAATATATCAAAATGAATTACGGGGAGCAGATGTGGCTCAAGCAGTTGAGCACCTGCTTCCCACATGGGAGGCCCCAGGTTTGGTCTCCGGTGTCCCCTAAAAACAGAAAAACAAACAACAAGCAAACAAATGAAAAAACCAACTGAGGGGAGCCGATGTGACTCAGTGGTTGAGTGCTGGCTTCCCACATACGAGGTCCTGGTTTCAATCCACGGCCCCAGTACCTGAAAACAAAACAAAACAAACAAAACAATTTCATTTCTATATATTGGCAACAAAATGGTAGAAAATAAAATTTTGAAAATGATACCATTTTCTACAGTTTCATAAACCATCAGTTGGAATTAATTGAATGAAAAACTTGCAAAATCTTTTTATTGAAAACTCTAAAGCATCATTAAAAGAAATTAATGGAAGACTATACCATATCTGTGGGTTACAGGAATCAGTAATGTAAAGATATAAATCCTCAAATTGATTTATGGATTCAATAAAATAAAAAACAAAGTCTGGTCTTTTTTTCTTGAGGAATTTGACAAACAGATTCTAAAATGTATATGGAAAAGCAAAGGATGAAGAGTACTCAAAATAATCTTGGTCATTATTTTTCAAATTGTTCTCACTGACATACTGGCATAGCATCTCACATCTAGGAAAATGCTCCATACCCTTCTCTCTAAAATTAAAACCCTAACCCATTAGATGAATATAATATTTAGACCCTTTCTAGTCATTCATAGCTTTGATCTAATTGATTAACACAACGACATGAGAGGCAACTGGAAGAGAGAGATTACATGAATCAGAACCTAAGAGAAAACCAAGCCCAGAAAGGCAAATAACTTTTTCAACAAATATCCTAAGTGTGATATTTAGGATACATGCAAGGATAAGAACCCTGTTTTTACTACAATTTTCCTTTCCCTGAACTCTATATAGACCCTAAACAAATGACTGCCTTTCCTGACTTTTGTGGACATTCATGGTGATACCAACATACCAAATAACTTGAAAGAATGGAAAACTGGCCAACGACAAACGTGGGTCATACATCTGAGTTCTGCGGAGCAGCATCTTACAGAGGGGCTTGGGAAGGTGCCAGATTAGAGTCAGGTGCACAGTAGTTGTTTGACAAATCTAACACTGTCCTTCTTTCCCTCCAGCATTGAAACAGAAGGCTTTTCTCTGGTCGAGCACCAGGTGAAGTGGGTAGCTTGCATTAAGGGCCCATATGGCATACAAAACGGCATGTCTTTCCCCATGAGATTTTCACTGAGCTCACCCTCAGCCCTGAGAAGCTTAAGGGAACTAAACCCAGGCTGAGGTCGGGCAGAGTCAAGGCTCTCCCTCAAGTGCACTTGGAGACAGATGTTCATGGAGTGGAACAACTGGTCAGATCACCCACATTATTGAAATTGCTAGTTCCTTTTCTGACCCTTTTGTTTGTTTATTTGCCAAACATATATGGTTAAATTGTAGGCTTTATTACATGCATGTAAGCTGAGATTTCAGTGGCTCTCATTCCATAGTCTTTCTTTAACTCTTTCTACTTCATGGTGATTTCAAGCATCTCAATATTCTCTAAATACAAGGATTTAGGATTCTTCTTGGTTCATTATTTACACGTGAAACTTTTCCATTTTTGGATCACAAAATAGTTATTTCCCCTAAATGAAGAAACCAAGCTGCTGGTAGGAAGAGGAAATGACCAGCTCTACTTCTTTTCATGAAAATAACGGGTTGTTTTCTTGTTAAACACTTTCAGTAACTTGTCAACAAAGCTACAATATTTCTTCTCTCATCCAACAGATTTTATACACTACAGTTACAAACAAAGGCTCAGTTTCACCAGCAGAAGCCCAAGTAGTTGTTGGCATATCCTTAAGGGCCTTTCCCAATTTAGTACTTGAATATGGGAAAGAGGCCCTCACCTGGAATTTCTTTTCTAACTCCACTTCCTTCATTCATTCTAAACCAGTGAGGCTTCTAGACTCCTCATCTTCTTGGTTACTTTGCATGTCCAAGCAGCAGAAAAGGATGAAGAAGGAGGCAAAGAGGTTGATGGGAATGAAAAATTGAAGGAAGTAAGAAAGAGGAGAGAGACAGATCTACGTAGGAGGCAGGGAGAAAAAGGTGAGTGAGAAAAGAGGTTAGGCACAACTACCCCTCCTACTTTGGAGGGATGACAGAGATTTCTTCTATATCTTTTCGATGAAGTGCAGTCTCATTATGTTTCTTGTGAATTTGCTGATCATTTATTTCCAAATAAGTTGTAAGTTCTTAACTGAGGTCCCTTAAGGACTTAAATTGTCTTAAATACCTCCTATAGTCTCTAGAGTACTTAGATGAGCCAACTGAAATGACCTAGTTGAACTGAAAATAATTGAATTCAAAGCTAACTGCAGGAAGCGGGTGTGGCTCAGTGGATAGAGCCCCCGTTTACCATATGGGAGGCCCGGGTTCGCGCCCCGAGGCCTCCTTGTGAGGGCACGCCGGCCTGAGCGGTGCGGTGGGCTGATGCAGCAACCTCACGGCAGGAAGCGGCTGTGGCGCAATGGATAGCGCACCCGTTTACCATATGAGAGGCCCCGGGTTCGCT